>ML277082.1:0-28253 GCA_005239495.1 Nicotiana undulata | reverse complement strand
GGGGACCAAAATTTTGGAGGAGGAGTAAAAAAATGGGGGAAGAAGAATGGGATTCGTCTGGAGGAAGACGATGCATTTTAAATTGGACGTATAGCGCCCATATACGCGGCGCTATACATAAAAGTTATGTATAGCGCCGCGTATATGGGCGCTATACCCTGACATGTGCAGCTTTATGTATAACGCCCAAGTACAGGGCGCAATACATTAACGGTGTTAATGTATAGCGCCCTGTACTTGGGCGTTATACATAGTCCGATTCCTTTTTTTTTCTCACTTATTTTTGTTTTTCTTATTTATTTTTCTAATATTTTGGTTTCCAACTCATATATAAGTCGAGTATATATATAAATATTGTATTATAATGAGTAAGTGTATATAAATATTACTACAACAAAATTATTGGCTATTTGGACATAAACTCAAAAATATGAATGCGTAGGTGTACAATATTATGTTGGGATGTATATTTTTGAATATTCTCCTTTGATTTAACTATATAAATATTATTACAGTGACAAACAGACATATTTCAATATATTAAACTTGGGAATTTTCAATCAGCAGCAGTTAATCATAATCTAATTATGATGTAATGTTAAACTATAGTTAGAGAGTAAGCTAATAGTTAGTTAAAAGGGTCAATTAATTTATTATAAATAGTGGAGCAACGTACAATTGTCTTCTTCTTCTTAAAAAATGCAACGAGTCTTTCTATGATTCCTTCTCTTATTCTAGATCCTTCTTCCTCTTCTTAGCTTAGATCTCATTTCCATGGCAGTTAATATGGTATTCGTCACGATCTATTTTTCTCTCTATTGGATATTTTGATGGCACATAATCTTAAGGACTAGGTAAGTCTAACATTTACGGAATAACAATAATAATAAATAACATCTAATATTTTTTTGAAAAGAATTCTTTATACAATGAACATATTCCCAAAACCCGGTAATACAAGTCATAAGCTCTACAAAAATTCTTACTATAGCTCCTAACTACAACTGTTTAGAAATAAATACAACAGTGCAAGAAAAAAATAGACGGTGACTACGAAACCCGCGAACGCTGTAGCGATTTTACCTTGAGTCTCCACAACACCAACTGTGTTGCTAGCTATCGATCAACCGGCTATGCAAAAACTTAGAATCTGCACAAAAATGTGCAGAAGTGTAGTATGAGCACACCACAACGACGCCCAATAAGTATCAAGACTAACCTCGGTGAAGTAGTGACGAGGACTGTCAGACCTCATTTTTCCACCGGTAAGGATAATAAGGGAGTTTTTCCACTTTAAGTGACATTATTCGATTATTGGGATCTATTTTATTAGTTTCAGAGTCGCTACCCGGATTTTTATGGTGTTGCGGGACACCGTTTATTTGTTAAAATCCCAAATCGAGGAATTATGACTCTGTTTAAATTGTCTGCGAATCAGAAATTCGGGTAAAGAATTTTTTCAACCCGGGAGAAGGTGTTAGGCATTCCCGAGTTCCGTGGTTCTAGCACGGTCGCTTAATGATTAAACTTGGCCTAAATTGTTTAAGTACTGCTTTTATATCTATGTGCATTTTTTTAATATTTTGTTTACCACTTTTATTATTCTTTTGTATTCAAAAAGCTATTTTAAGACGGGTCATTTATGCGTAAACCCGTTGAGATTGGGATGCGTCAAAAATCATGTCACGCGGACGTGTACATAATTCTCGACACTGAATTCAATTAAAGAAGTAACTAAAGTTTCGCAAGAGTGTATTTTTTTTTTGTCAAAAGAAATCAAAATCACGTCACGCGAGCATGTACGTAATTTCGATGTTTTTTAAAAAAAATTGTTCCTAAGAAGTGTCTCTACAAGTGTTCATTTTAATCTTTATTTGTGTTATGTAAACGTATACACATTTTTGAGAAAAATGTATTTTTAGTTGTTTTTATTCAAAGTGTCACGACCCAAATTCTCAACCTTAGTGATCGTGATGGCGCCTAACACCACACTTGCTTGCCAAGCCAATGTTAGAAATCGAATAACTATTTTCCTTAATTAATTACTTCAGCATAAATAAATCAATTTAAAATGGACTTAATAGAAAAATAATTTCCAACAACCTTAAAACAAAATAATAATAATGACCAACTAAATGAAACGAACCACGAACTAATTATATAAATAACGCTAAGACTACCCCAGGGTCTGGTGTCACAATCCACGAACTACTAAACAATACTACAAACAATGGCTGAAAGAAATAGTGTAACTGTTCTGAATAATATAAAATAGTGTATGTTAAAATAGGAGAAGACTCTCGGAATCTGCGAACGCCGGCAGATGTACCTCGTGTCTCCAAATGAATAGGTGGTCGTCCTGAAATCCTCTACTGCTGACTAGTACATGGATCTGTGAAAAGAGCACATAATGTAGTATCAATACAACCGACCCCATGTACTGAGTAAGTGCCGAGCCTAACCTCGACGAAGTAGTGACGATAAGACGGGGCTTCAACAATATAATTGATCACAACAATAAATAATGAAGCAAGAAAGAAATCTAAGCAAATAGATAAATAAGTGCTGCAATAAAATAAAATAACTCAGCTATAACCAATTCTCAAATATATTTTCAAATTTCCAAACTTTAACTTTGAATAAAAATAGTGCTAAAATATTTAAAGAGTAGTAAAATAGACATTTTAACTTTTCAAAACTTTTAATTTCTTTTTCTTTAAAAATCAGTAAAATATAAATGTCCTCCCTTATAGCTTCTTGTTGCGGCGTGCAACCCGCTCCCACATGTCCTTCCTTATTGCTCCTCCCTAAAATATCACCCTTATTACTCCTGTTGCGGCGTGCAACCCGATCCCACTTGTCCACCCTTATCACTCCTTGTTGCGGCGTGCAACCCGCTCCCACGAGACATATCATATCAATTTATTCATAAATTTCACAATTCAGGCCAAGCCCTTCACAATATTTTTGTCTCAACAATTATAAATAATAAACTGCATTTTTCTCATAACTTCATCAATATCCTCTCTACCATGAAACCAACAAGAATATCAAAATATATATATTTATTTCGTAAAGACAATGCCAAACCTCTCAACCATTTTTATATCACAAGGAAGCCAGCTCAAACAACCAATACTCTTTTCAAATAGTCACAACAATATCTAACAATAAATCAACAAGGCCAAATAGTCATAGAAGCAATAATAAACATATAACGATTAAGATAATGATCAAATAAGTGGGGAACGGGGAAAGGAGATCATGTTTACAAACAATTTGGGTGGTGCGTAGATACTCGTCACCTCACCTATACACCACACCCATGAATTTCACATAGAAAACAAGTGGGGAGTCCTATTCCCTCAAGCCAAAGTTAGACCAAACACTTACCTCAATTCCGCAGGCCACTCACTGCTCAATTATTGCTTTTCCTTTTGAATTCACCTCTAACTTGCTCGAATCTAATCAAAATTAACTTAATATCATTAACTAATGCTAAAGGAACTAACTTTATTGAAAAATATAATTTTTCCTAAGTTTTATAAAAAAAAAAGTAAAAACCCGACCCGGGCCCGCTTAGTCTAAACTCGGGGTTCGGACCAAATTACGTTTACCCATTCACCCACGAACCCAAATATGCTATTAGTTTTGAAATCCAACCTTAATTTGATATAAACTTTTGATTTTTACAAAACTCCCTAATTCTACCCAAACCCTCAATTTGTTACCATGAAAATTCTTTGTTTTTGCTTTAAAAGTGATGCAAAATAGTAAGGAATTGAAAGAACAAGGTTTGGAATTGATTACCTATGAATTGGGGATGAAGATTGTTGAAGAAAAATCGTTTTTAGGGCTGCAACCTCAAAAATTTGGAGAAGAAAGGGTTCTGCCCGGTTTTTAAAGCCTTTTATATTAACTAGACAGAGGTTCTACGCGATCGCGGGCCCAGGGCTGCGTTCGCATAGGCTCGGCATCCCAGCCCTACGCGATCGCGAGCCTAGGGCCGCGTTCGCACTGCCTAACGACTACCCAGCCCCCCAGCCCTGCCTGACTCTATGTGATCGCGACCTTATTGGTGCGTTCACGTAGGGTAAACTTTCCCCCGCTTCGCGTTCGCACCTCTAACTATGCGATCATGTATAACAAAAAAATAGGGCCCTCAACCTTTACTCTATGCGATCGCGGAACTCCCTATGCGATCGCATAGAACAAAATACTTGGGCACCAACAATGAAAAACCAACAACTATTTAACATGTTCAAAGCCTCTCGTGGCCTATCCGAAACTCACCCGAGCCCTCGGGGCTCCAAACAAATCATGCACGCAAGTCTAAAATCATCATACGGGCTTGCTCGTGCGATAAAATTATGAAAATAACATGTAAATATATAAATTAAACCTCAAAACTCATCGTTTTCAACAAGAACTCTTAAAGTTCATAATTTCTCATCCGGATGTCCGAATCACGTCAAACGAACTTCATTTTTCACCAAATTTCACAGTTAACCTTTAAATATCATAACAAAGTTGTACCGGGCAAAATACGAACCCGATAATGATTTTTAGTATTATTTATTTTCTTTAATTCATAAATATTTCAGCATAACAATTTCTTTCAAAAATTAATTTCTAAGGCTTGGGACCTCGAAATTCATTTCCGGACATACTCCCGAGTCCCATATTTTACTGCGGATCTCCCGGAATCGTTGGAACACGGATCCGGGTCCATTTACTCAAAATGTTGACCAAAGTCAACTTTTATCAAATTTAAATTCTAAAAATCACTATTTTCACATAAAAGCTTTCCGGTTTCACGCCCGGACTGCGCACACAAATCGAGGTATTTAATTTTAGTATTTTTTATGGCTATTAAGCATGGAAAGGAAACTAATTTTATAAAATGACCCCTTGGGTCATCACAATCTCCACCTCTAAAACACACGTTCGTCCTCAAACGGACATAGAAAATTACCTGAAGTGGCGAACAAGTGTGGGTATCTACTCTACATGTCCGACTAGGACTCCCAAGTAGCTGCCTCAACGGGCTGGCCTCTCCACTGCACTCGAACTGAAGGATAAATCTTAGATCTCATCTGACGAACCTGGCGGTCTAGAATAGCTACCGGCTCCTCCTCATAAGTCAAATCCTTGTCCAACTGGACAGAGCTGAAATCTAACACGTGGGACGGGTCACCATGATATTTCCGGAGCATATACACATGGAATACCGGATGAACCGAGGATATCCCTGGAGGCAATGCAAGTCTGTAAGCTACCTCCCCCACCTTATCAAGAATCTCAAACGGCCCGATATACCTAGGGCTCAACTTGACCTTCTTCCCAAACCTCATAACACCCTTCATGGGCGACACACGAAGCAACACTCTCTCTCCAACCATGAATGCTAACATCACGAACCTTACGATCGGCATAACTCTTTTGCCTAGACTAAGCTGCACGAAGTCTTTCCTGAATAACCTTGACCTTATCTAAGGCCTCCTGAACTAAGTTTGTCCCCAACAACCGAGCCTCTCCTGGATCGAACCATCCAACTGGCGATCTGCACCGTCTACCATATAATGCCTCATAAGGAGCCATCTGAATGCTCGACTGATAATTATTATTATAAGCAAACTCCACTAACGGCAAGAATTGATCCCATGAACCTCCAAAGTCGATAACACAAGCGCGGAGCATGTCCTCCAATATCTGAATGGTATGCTCGGACTGCCCGTCAGTCTGAGGGTGAAATGTTGTACTCAACTCCACTCGGGGGTACCCAACTCACGCTGAACTGCCCTCCAAAAGTGCGAAGTAAACTGCATCCCCCAATCAGAAATGATAGACACGGGCACCCCATGAAGGCGAACAATCTCCCGAATATATAACTCAGCCAACCGCTCTAAAGTATAAGTACTAGCCACTGGAATGGAGTGTGCTGACTTAGTCAACCTATCCACAATAACCCAAACCGCATCGAATTTCCACTGAGTCCGTGGGAGACCAACAACGAAGTCCATAGTGATATGCTCCCACTTCCACTCAGGAATCTCTATCTACTGAAGCAAACCACCAGGTCTCTGATGCTCATATTTTACCTGATGACAATTTAAGCAACGAGCCACATAAGCCACAATGTCCTTTTTCATCCTTCTCCACCAATAATGCTGTTTCAAATCCTGGTACATTTTTGCTGCACCTGGGTGAATAGAATACTTGGAGCTGTGAGCCTCCTCAAGGATCAATTCACGGAGGCCATCAACATTAGGCACACACAACCTACTTTGCCTCCTCAAAACACCATCATCTCTAACTGTAACCTGCTTGGCATCACCGTGCCGAACCGTGTCCCTAAGGACCGCCAAATGTGAGTCATCATCTTGCCGCTCTCGGATACGATCAATTAGAGAAGACCGAGCGACAGTATAAGCTAGGACACTACTGGGCGAAATATCCAACCTCACGAATTGATTAGCCAAAGTCTGAATGTCTGAAGCCAACGGTCTCTTGCCAACTAAGATATATGCAAGACTACCCATACTCACCGCCTTTATACTCAATGTATCAGCCACCACATTGGCCTTCCCCGTGTGATACAATATAGTGACATCATAATCTTTTAACAACTCTAACCACCTCCGCTGCCTCAAATTTAGATCTTTCTGCTTGAATAAGTACTAGAGGTTGTGATGGTCAGTAAAAATCTCTCACGACACGCCATAAAGATAATGCCTCCAAAATTTAAAGCATGAACAATAGCCGCAAACTCTAAATCATGAACAAGGTAATTCTTCCCATGGACTTTCAACTGACGAGACGCATACGCAATCACCCTGCCATCCTGCATCAACACTGCTCCAAGGCCAACTCGAGAAGCATTACAATACACCGTGAAAGAACCCGAATCTGATGGTAACACCAATACCGGTGTTGAAGTCAAGGTTGTCTTGAGCTTCTGAAAGCTCACCTCGCACTCATCTGACCATGTAAATGGGGCACCTTTCTGAGTCAATTTAGTCATTGGGGCTGCTATAGATGAAAACCCCTCCACAAAACGACGGTAGTAACCGACCAAACCTAAGAAACTCCTAATCTCCGTGGTTGTGGTGGGTTTAGGCCAGTTCTTGACTGCCTTTATCTTCTTAGGATCAACCTGAATACCCTCAGCTGCTACGATATGACCCAAAAAGGCTATTGAATCTAACTAGAACTCACATTTAGAAAACTTGGCATACAATTGATTATCCCTCAAAGTCTGAAGTGCTATACGGAGATGCTGCTCGTGCTCTTCCCGGCTGCGGGAGTATATAAGAATGTCATCAACGAACACGATCACAAAAGAGTCCAGATGTGGCTTGAAAACACGATTCATTAAGTCCATAAAAGCCGCGAGAGCATTAGTCAGCCCAAAAGACATAACCAAAAATTCATAGTGCCCATACCTCGCACGAAAGGTTGTCTTAGGGATATCGGACGCCTTAATCTTCAGCTGATGGTAGCCTGACCTCAAATCAATTTTCAAAAACACTCTAGCACCCTGAAGCTGATCAAATAGGTCATCAATTCTCGGCAACAGATATTTATTCTTGATAGTAACTTTATTCAGTTGCCTGTAGTCTATGCACATTATCATTGACCCATCTTTCTTCTTTACAAACAAAACCGGTGCACCCCAAGGAGAGACAATGGGTCTTATGAAACCCTTATCTAGCAAATCTTGTAACTGTTCTTTCAATTCTTTTAATTCTGGTGAGGCCATCCGATATGGAGGAATGGAAATGGGTTGAGTGCCCGGAGCCACATCAATACAGAAATCAATATCCATGTCGGGCGGCATACCCGATAGGTCTGCAGGAAATACCTCAGGAAACTCACGCACGATAGGAACTGACTCTATAGAAGATACCTCAGCATCAGAATCACGAATGTGAGCCAAATAAGCCAAACACCCTTTCTCCACCATGCGACGAGCCTTAGCATATGAAATTTCCCGGCTGGGAGGATGACCAGAAGTCCATTTTCATTCTAATCGAGGCAACCCCGGTAAGGCTAAAGTAATTGTCTTGGCGTGACAGTCTAAAATGGCATAATAGGGCGACAACCAATCCATGCCCAATATAATATCGAAGTCAACCATGTTTAGAAGTAAAAGATCAACACTAGTTTCAAGACCTTTAATGACTACCACGCACGAACGATATACTCAATCTACCACAATAGCATCCCCCATCGGCGTAGACATATAGACGGGAACACTCAATGGATCACGGGGCACATTCAAATACGAGGAAAAATAGGAGGAAACATACGAATAAGTAGACCCCGGATCAAACAAAATGGAAGCAGCTCTATCACAAACTGAGATGATACCTGTAATAACATCGTCGGAGGATTCTGCCTTAGGCCTAGCTGGAAAAGCATATAGTTGGGGCTAAGACCCACCACCCTGAACCACACCTCTGGGAGGACCTCCACATCTAGCAGGCTGACCTCCACCTCTAGCTATTTGTCCTCCACCTCTAACATTGTGGCATCTACCTCTGACTACCTGCCCCCTACCCATTGCTGGTTGGGCAGGTGGTACTGCAGCTGGTGCCGAAACTATGGCACGAGAACCCTGGTACTGATGCTGACTACTTAGAAATTTCGGAAAAGCTCTCCGAACATGCCCATATTCACTACACTCAAAACATCCCTCCTGATATGAGGACTGACCCTGACGAGCCGACTGACCACGATAATAACTATGTAGAGGAGGTGCTCTAATAGGAGCTGAAGGAGCACTGTAGACTGGCTGAGCAAAAGGAGGTACATAAGAACCACGACCCCCTGAAGTACCATGTGAAACCTCCAGATGAGGCACCACTTAAAACACTGGAATGACGAGGTCTCTTGTCTGACCCCTGACCTCCCATCCCAAGAACTAACTCAAACCTCCTAGCTATATTAGCTGCATCCTGAAGAGAAATCTCAGACCCTGTTTCCTTGTCCATATGCAACCTGATGGGCTGAGCAAGGCCATCAATAAACCGTCTGACCCTCTCCCTCTCTGTGGGTAATATAAGGATAGCATGTCTAGACATATCCACAAAACGAGTCTCGGACTGAGTCGCAGTCATGTTACCATGTTGGAGTCGCTCAAACTGACGACGCTTATCCTCTCGAGTAGTGACATGTAAGAACTTCTCCAAAAAGAGATGAGAAAACTGATCCCAAGTCAGAGCATGTGGTCCCACTGGCCTGGTCAACAAATAGTCTCTCCACCATTTCTTGGCGGAACCAGTCATCTGAAAAGCTGCAAAATCGACCCCATTGGTCTCCAAAATACCCATATTACGCAACACCTCATGACAACTATCCAGATATTCCCGTGGATCCTCCGAGTAGCACCACTGAAATGGACAGGAAATAGCTTAATGAACCTGTCAAGTCTCCACAAAGCATCCTATGACACGGCTGCCCCATTAGTAGGAGGCACTGTTGCAACTGGCTGAATTACTCCAACGGGATTGGCCACTGGAGTCTGATACCTGAGGAGTATTCTAAACTGGAGTGTGGGTAGTAGGAGTCGGGACCCCTCCTCCAGCATGAGATATGGTTGCTGCAATAGGAAAGGTGCCAATCTGGGCCACACTCTCCATAAGGCCCACTAAACTGACCAAAACATCCTTAAGAGTTGGGGTAGCAATAAACCCCTCGGGAACCTGAGTTGGTCCGCTGGGACAGTATGAGCCGGAACCCCCTCATTAATCTCAATCTAGGGTTCCGCAGCTGTGGCTGCTGCCTGAGCAACGAGTTGAGTCATGCCCTTGCCTCGGCTTCTGCCCCTAGTAGGATCTGCTGCTGGTGGTGGTACGGAATTCTAGTCAGCGGAAGATGAAACACGTGTTCTCGCCATCTGCGAGAGAATAGAAAAATCCAAATCAGTATTTGAGATACAAGAATCGCACGATAGCATAGAAATAAAAATGGAGTTGTTTCCTAACTCAATAGCCTCTTAGAGATAAGTACAGACGTCTCCGTACCGATCCTTCAGACTCTACTAAGCTTGTTCGTGGATTGTGATACCTAAGTAAACCTAGTGCTCTGATACCAACTTGTCACGACCCAAATTCCCAACCTTAGTGATCGTGATGGCGCCTAACACCACACTTGCTAGGCAAGCCAATGTTAGAAATCGAATAACTAATTTCCTTAATTAATTACTTCAGCATAAATAAATCAATTTAAAATGGACTTAATAGAAAATAATTTTCAACAACCTTAAAATAAAATAATAATAATGACCAACTAAATGAAACGAACCACAAACTAATTATATAAATAACGCTAAGACTACCCCAGGGTCTGGTGTCACAATCCACGAACTACTAAACAATACTACAAACAATGGCTGAAAGAAATAGTGTAACTGTTCTGAATAATATAAAACAGTGTATGTAAAAATAGGAGAAGACTCACGGAATCTGCGAACGCCGGCAAATGTACCTCGTGTCTCCAAATGAATAGGTGGTCGTCCTGAAATCCTCTATTGCTGACTAGTACCTGGATCTGTGCAAAAGAGCACAGAGTGTAGTATTAATACAACCGAACCCATGTACTAAGTAAGTGCCGAGCCTAACCTCGGCGAAGTAGTGACGAGGCTAAGACGGGGCTTCAACAATATAATCGATAACAACAATAAATAATAAAGCAAGAAAGAAATCTAAACAAATAGATAAATAAGTGATGCAACAAAATAAACATAACTCAGTTATAACCAATTCTCAAATAAATTTTCAAATTTCCAAACTTTAACTTTGAATAAAAATAGTGCTAAAATATTTAAAGAGTAGTAAAATAGATATTTTAACTTTTCAAAACTTTTAATTTCTTTTTCTATAAGAATCAGTAAAATATAAATGTCCTCCCTTATCGCTCTTTGTTGCGGCGTGCAACCCGCTCCCACCTGTCCTCCCTTATTGCTCCTCCCTAAAATATCACCTTTATTACTCCTGTTGTGGCGTGCGCCCCGATCCTACCTGTCCACCCTTATCACTCCTTGTTGGGGCGTGCAACCCGCTCCCACGAGACATATCATATCAATTTATTCATAAATTTCACAATTTAGGCCAAGCCCTTCACAATATTTTTATCTCAACAATCTCATAACTTCATCAATATCCTCTCAACCATGAAACCAACAAGAATATCAAAATATATATATTTATTTCGTAAAGACAATGCCAAACCTCTCAAACATTTTTATATCACAAGGAAGCCATCTCAAACAACCAATACTCTTTCCAAATAGTCACAACAATATATAACAACAAATCAACAAGGCCAAATAGTCATAGAAATAATAATGAACATATAACAATTAAGATAATGATCAAATAAGTGGGGAACAGGGAAAGGAGATAATGTTTAACAAACAGTTTGGGTGGTGCATAGATACTCGTCACCTCACCTATACACCACGCCCATGCATTTCACATAGCAAACAAGTGGGAAGTCCTATTCCCTCAAGCCAAAGTTAGACCAAACACTTACCTCAATTCCGCATGCCACTCACTGCTCAATTATATTTTTTCCTTTTGAATTCACCTCTAACTTGCTCGAATCTAATTAAAATTAACTTAATATCATTAACTAATGCTAAAGGAACTAACTTTATTGAAAAATATATTTTTTCCTAAGTTTTCTAAAAAAAAGTGAAAACCCGACCCCGGACTCGCTTGGTCCAAAACTCGGGGTTCGTACCAAATAACGTTTACCCATTCACTCACGAACCCAAATATGCTATTAGTTTTGAAATCTGATCTTAATTTGATATAAAAATTCGATTTTTACAAAACTCCCTAATTCTACCCAAACCCTCAATTTTTTTACCATGAAAATTCTTTATTTTTCTTTTGAAAGTGATGAAAAATAGTAAGGAATTGAAATAACAAGGTTTGGAGTTGATTACCTATGAATTGGGGATGAAGATTGTTGGAAAAAAAAATCGTTTTTAGGGCTGGAACCTCAAAAATTTGGAGAAGAAAGGGTTCTGCCCGGTTTTTAAAGCCTTTTATATTAACTGGATAGGGGTTCTACACGATCGCGGGCCCAGGGCTGCGTTCGCATAGGCTCAGCATCACAACCCTACGCGATCGCGAGCCTAGGACCGCGTTCGCACTGCCTAACGACTACCCAGCCCCCCAGCCCTGCCTGACTCTATGCGATCGCGACCTTATTGATGCGTTCACGTAGGGTAAACTTTCCCCCGCTTCGCGTTCGCACCCCCAACTATGTGATCGCGTATAACAAAACAAATAGGGCCCTCAACCTTTACTCTATGCGATCGCGAAACTCCCTATGCGATCGCATAGAACAAAATACCTGGGGCACCAGCAATGAAAAACCAGCAGGTTTTTAACATGTTCAAAACCTCTCATGGCCTATCCGAAACTCACCCGAGCCCTCGGGGCTCCAAACAATCATGCACGCAAGTCTAAAATCATCATACGGACTTGCTCGTGCTATAAAATCATGAAAATAACATGTAAATCTATGAATTAAACCTGAAAACTCATCGTTTTCAACAAGAACTCTTAAAGTTCATAATTTCTCATCTGAATGTCCGAATCACGTCAAACGAACTCCGTTTTTCACCAAATTTCACATTTAACCTTTAAATATCATAATAAAGTTGTACCGGGCTCCGAAACTAAAATACGGACCCGACACCAATGATTTTTAGCCTTATTTCTTTTCTTTAATTCATAAACATTTCAGTATAACAATTTCTTTCAAAAAATGATTTCTAAGGCTTGGGACCTCAGAATTCATTCCGGACATACTTCCGAGTCCATTTTTTACTGCGGACCTCCCGGGATCGTCAGAACGCGGATCCGGGTCCGTTTACTCAAAATATTGACCAAAGTCAACTTTTATCAAATTTAAATTCTAAAAATTACTATTTTCTCATATTTTCACATAAAAGCTTTCCGATTTAACGTCCGTACTGCGCACACAAATCGAGGTATTTGATTTTAGTCCTTTTTATGTATATTAAGTATGGAACAGAGTCTAATTTTGTAAAATGACCCCTTGGGTCCTCGCACAAAGTTACGCGAATGTATACTTTGATCATTAATTTGTTTTCTAAGTCTAAAGGTATTCATTATCTAATTAAGGAATGTGTTTGAACATTCACTATATCTAAAGTGAATTCCTAAGTTAAGTTATGAGACTAATTTGGAGAAGCTTTTCTAGGTAATGATATGGAATTACTCAAGATTTGCTCAAACTAAATTTGCTAGTCCGATATATGAGGACTTGGGCTATGTCCAAATTTAACCCAATTTTAGCAATTATCACCTTAGGCCAATCCTAGTTTTGGCTATTTGCGAAAAGCGAAGCTATATAATTCAACTAAAAGCATGCTAAAATGAAAGGATTGTAAAAGAGCTCAAAACAGGACTTATTGATTTACAAATCTAAACTACTCTAAGCATTGTTGCATTCATCCTTTACAAAGACGTTGTTTAGGAAAACTTTACCTATACACTTTAGAATTTCAATAAATTTGCAGTAAAGAACTTAAGGTGATTTACAGGATTTTTTGATAAAATAAAAATAAAGAAAAATGAGTCCTTGACAGTAAAAAAGAAACCTGGAATTTCGTACAGACTTCATCAGATTTGAATAGCTAATTTGGCGCTTTTCTTTTTAAGGAAAGAATATCTGGCGTCTTGTCCCTTTAAAACTTTGGCTCAATATTAACATTTCAAAGAAAAAGGTCAAGATTTCAAATTTGTTAAAAATGAAGATACTGTCCACAAGAATATACCTACTGAGTTCATATAACATTATGTTTTTTTAGAGATTCACATCTATTAAAAATGTGGATAGTTTAAAGCTTGAAGAAACTAGATTCGAGATTCCAAAAGATTAAAAAATCTAATCATTTTAACAAAAAAAAAACTGTTTGAACACGAAGTTTTATAAACTATACACCGTACTAATTCATGACACTGTAATGCAGCAAAATAAATATACAGTCCAGTTTTATTTTACAATGATTCCATAAACGAATAAAAATACATTTTGTCCAACTGAAAAGTACAGACTTCGAAGAAAAAACAGTATGGAGACAGTAAAAAAAAGAAAAGGGAATATGTCTCTAAACTATTGCTTCTTGGAATTGAACCCTTTTACTTTGACTGGAAATGTCCATGCCTCTGCTTGTGGCTTTCTAAGAAACGAAAAGAAAAATATTTTGTGCATTTTATAGAATGGATCTGACCATAAGGGGGTTCAGATTCAACTCTAATAATGATATACTGAGCATAATGATTCTGTGATGCTACATATCAACTAACAAACAATAAATCAAGTAAATTTTTGAAACTAAGTTGGAGCAACAAGTATCAGGGAAACCAATCCAAGAATATCACATTTTTATATAGATAACTTCAGGTTGGGATTTACATACCTATAACAGCAAAATCAACGAGGAAAACCAAAATAAACTTTAGATTGGAACTTTAACAACAATATTCAAATAACCACAGAGCCAGCAGTAAGAAAAACCCAGGAGTGACAACTAGAATACTAGTATTTGAGTAAAAATCAGAAATAAAACCTGTTCTTCAGGAAGGGAAAACCACTGCTACAAGAAAGACCAAATTTAAACTGTGTTTGCACTCATATTGCAGTATATTTTATTTCTGTTTTTAGGGTAATAATGTATTCTCAGACTAGTTTGTGTTCAGGTATGAATTAGGGTGTGGAGTTTTTAAAAATCTGTGTGTATTCCAACCTCAAAAGTGTGTGTAAAAGTCTATAAAAAGTGTGTGTGAAAATCTGTGTGTAGGCTGAATATCCTAGCTTATTTATAAAGGAATTTAGGGCAGCATCTTTTTAGCATATTCCTTATCCTATTTAGGCTGGAATAGTACATGTACAACTGTCTAACCTTATCATATTGGACAGTTGTACCTCCTTCTAGAACATTCCTATTAATTTCAGCCCTTATCCCATTTTAAAGTTACTGTTTTACCCCCTAAAAATCTGATTTTATGATATTTTCCTAATTCTATAAGTTTCTTGGGTTGTTACACCCAAGATTCTTCAATTTTGGTTCCTATATTACCTCTTAGTGTCCTTAGAATTACTCTTTTAGTAATTAAGGATTAGGTTATTAGCTTATTAAATGATAACTAATTTTTGTCCTTACTATTTTGTATTATTGTCATTTACCGTGAATATTATTTCTGGGTGAGATATATTTTTTCCAACAACGTGTGAACAAAAAGGGTAAGAAAATTGTGCAAAATGCTGCTAAAAGTGAAATATAAAATTCTGCTAAGCTATGCATTCAGGGAATTACTTGATTAAATTCATCAGTATTAAAAACTTCAATCAGGTAGGGGATATAAGGTCCGTCAGTGACGATGAGTGAAAATATGTATGTAAGGGTGGTCAACTGAACACTATATTATGTATAGGATAAAATACTATTACTTGTTATTAATTAAAAATAGATTTTGAATATCCTTGCATAGACTTTTGATGCCCTTATTGAATTTTCTGATTTCACCATTGCATCAGTTCCATAAAAGATGCATCTAGGAAGTATTTGCAATTGAGTGTTGGAAACAGTAATATTAAATATTGGGTATAAATATAAAAAATATGTATGTATAAATAATAATAATAACAATAAAAAATATTTGGTATAAATATTAAAAATAATATTGTTTATCGTTACAACGGATTATTTATTTGTTCAATTCTTCAAATGTTGATACCGCTTAAAAAAATTCATGTGTACGTCAATGTCACTGGTGTAGTATACTATAAGCAGGTGTTCATGCGTTTTCTATTAATCAGTCGCTAATACATTTCTTTTCTTATTTTTCATATGTTATCAGAGCCTTTACAATCTTAGTAGAGACCTAAATAGAGGCGGATCCGGGATTTGAATTTAAAAATATTATATCCATAATTCAGTGTGGGATAAGCTCGAAAGTTTCAAGTTTAAATTATAAATCTACCACTTTGAATTATAATAAGAGAAAACTACACTGGTGAACATTTTCAAAAAGTTATTTAAGAGAATGATATCACTCTTTATTTTTATTCAATAACAATTTTTTTTAAATAATATTCCATTCCTTTCAATTTACGTGAACTTATTTGACTAGGAGCAGAGTTTAAGAAAAAAGAAAACGATTTTAAACTTGTGGTGTAAAATAAAACACATATATTTTGTGTGACTATAAATTGTGCATACAGATAAATTGCTTCCAAATATGAAAAATTGATCATTCTTTTTTACACGTACAAAAAAAGTAAATAAATTCTAAAATATTATAAAAAAATTATACGCACAATTGATTCTGCAAATCAAGGTATTTGTTTTTTATCCTTATTTATCTTCTACCTAATCTCTCGACTTAGCAACTTTTAAAATAAAATAATACCCAAATCAAGGGATCACACGACTCTTCTTTTATTCACTTAATGGGTTAAAAAGGGATTTGCTTATTCACTTTTCTCTCTCTTCTTTAAAAAAATACTAATATGTATATAGAGAAACTTTCACCTAATTCCTCAATTATATCATAGCCAAATTCTTGTTATGAAATATTATATTATGTAGTGGATGTCTATATATAACTCCTAAAGAAATTACTCTGTAACGACCCGGCCGGTCGTTAGATTAGCCTCGTTTCCCCTGTTTCTTCTTCATCACATGTTGTATAACCTATTTATGTTGTGTTGGGTCGGTTGACTCGGGTTCAGAGTGGTCGTGGTGAGAAAAGCGACACTTACTCTCAAGTTGGCCTTGTGGTTAGAAAAGTCAACCGGGAGTTGACTATTAGGTAAACGACAACGGAATGTGAATTTTATGGCTCGGATAGCTTCGTTAAGTGATATGGGACTTAGGGGTGTGTTCGGAATGTGTTTCAGACTCCGGAGTAGAAGTAGGCTTGAATTGGCAAAATTGAGTTTTTGGCAATCTCCGGTCGGCATTGGAAAATTAGCTATCAGAGTCGTTATGGGATTCCAGAAGTTGGAGAAGGTTCGTAGAGTCATTTTGGATGTGTGTGGAAATTTTCAGGTCATTCGGACGAGGTTTGGTTAGTTTCGGCATCGTTGGTGATTTTTGGAAGTTTGAAGATTCTTAGGCTTGAATCATGGGTTGTTTTGGTGTGTTGATGTTTTTTTGGGTGTTTGAGGGTTCGACTAGATTCATGTGATCATTTACGACTTGTTGGTACTTTTGGTTGGGGCCCCGAGGGCCTCAGGATGAGTTCGCATGGTTATCGACATGATTTTTGGTAATTTGGAACTGTTGGTGTAAGCTTTCTGGTTTTTCCGCACCTGCGGAAGGGGGAGCCGCATGTGCGAGGTCGCTGGTGCGGTCTGGGAGCCGCAAGTTCAGAGTTTGAGGGGGGCTAAGCTTTTCCGCAAATGCGGAGCCTTTGGTCGCAGGTGCAGACAGCAGATGCGAGGTTGAATTTTTAAGAGGGATTCCGCAGAAACGCACCTGGGACCATAGGTGCAAGTCCGCAGGTGCAGTTAAAAGACTGCAAGTATGATTTCACTATACATAAAGTATAAATACCAGCCTTCGCAAATTTTGGGTTATTTCATCAACATTTTCATAAAGATTTGAGCTTGGGAGAGGGTATTGAAGAGGGAAATCAAGAGAACTTCGTGGAGGTAAGATTTTTGGACTTAAAACTCATTTCTATGGTGTTATTTGACTGATTAGGGGTGGAATCTATGGAAAATTAGTGACTAAATTGGGGGTTTAGGGCTTGGGAATTTGGAGACTTTAAATTGGGGAATTGAGGGGTCATTTGTGGTTGGATTTTGATGTATTTTATATGGGTAGACTTGTGGAAGGATAAGGGTTCTAGTTTTGTGATTTTTATCGGATTCCGAGACGTGGACCCGAGGGTCGGGTTTGACCAATTTCGGGATTTGTGCTTAATTTTGATAATTTTCGAATGTGTTTCATCTACCTAGCATATATTGATGATATTAATCTGGTTTTGGTTAGATTCGGAGTATTTGGGGGCCGATTCTAGAGACAAGAGCATCGTGAAGTAGTTTTCGGGCCGGTTTGAGGTAAGTAATGACTGTAAATCTTGTCCTGGGGGTATGAAACCCCGGACTTCATATTTTCACAATTGTTTGGGGTGGCGCACATGCTAGATGACGAGTGTGTGGCGCGCACCATTGTGCGATTGTGACTTGGTCTGCCCCGTGGCAACTATTAAGTTGTGTATTCGATTCTAATTCATATGATATATATAATGTTTTAAGACTATTACTATATATTGGGATGTACGCCATGCTTGGGGACTTGTGCCGACCTGTTTAGACCCCCTTGGGGGATGTTTACTGTTATTCCTCACTGAGTTGACTTATGATTTTACACTCAGTCACATCTTGTTTAATTGATTTCGAAATTTAGTTTTAATTACACTATTTTGTGATATAAAATGATATTTTGGGTTGAGTACCCCATCTTATTGATAGCCTGAGTGGGTTTTTGAGTGATTTCTGACTGAGTGTGGTCAAGGGCCTATGTTGTGAGGATATCATGGGATCAGGATGCACGCCGCAACATGTTTCTATTGTCATGATATGTGAGAGGCCGAGAGCCTGAGTGATTATGCCACGAGATGCCTTGACATTAGCGCTTGGACTGTAGGAGCCCCTCCGGAGTGTGTACACCCCCAGTGAGCGCAGGTACCTACTGAGTGCGAGTGCCGAGTGATGAGAGATTTGGGAGGCATGAGTGACTGTGAGGTAGCCCGAGGGTCTGATATCGAATGATTGTGAGGCCTGCTGAGTGATTGATGCTGAGTGATGATACTCCCGAGGGGCAATTATAATACATGTTTCATCTGAAAGACTATTTATGAACTCTGTGAATTTTATATACTGAATTGCTTTGATTTCTATGGAACTTGTGAAAAAGGGCACACTTTCAAATGATACTTTATTGAAATCGATTTCTAAAGGTTACAAGATATCGTATTTGTGTTTCTAAAAGACGGATTTCTTTTACTATGCATTGATGCATGTGTTTACTTGTTTCGAAGCCTTAGACATTGTTTACATTCATTACTACTGAGTTGGCGTACTCACATTACTCCTTGCATCCCGTGTGCAGATTCGTGTGCAGGGATTGAGCGCTAGCTTTTTCCGTTATCTCTTGAGCCGGAGTTGGGCCTTTGAGGTAGTTGTTCGGTGTCCACAGCATACCCCCTTCTCCCTTCTTATTCTATTATTACTTTCTTTTCCTAAACTGGGTGTAGTATGGAAATAGAATTCACTTGTATTGATCATAGATGTCCTAACGGTTAACTCTAGAAATTGGGGCGATGTTCTAACTGTTTTAAATCTTCTGGATGCTTGAAAAATGTTAAACAGGAATCTTTTATGTTATAATCACAGTTTAAATGAAATATAAGGTCTTTATATTATTTCAGGGTAGTTTGGCTAGCCTAGTACCATGATAGGCGCCATCACGGCCAACTTAGGTTTGGGGTCATGACAAGTTGGTATCGGAGCCTAGGTTACATAGGACTCAACGGTCATGAGCAGGTTTAGTAGAGTCTTGCTGATTGGTACGGAGAAGTCTGTACTTATCTTCGAGATGCTACAGAACCCTTAGGAAAAATCTCACATTCTTGAATTCTGTCGTGCGAATCGATTGAATCTAGAAACTAAACTTCTGTTGTTTCATTCTCTCACAGATGGTGAGGACACGCGCTACCGATCAGGGTGACCAGACACCAACTAGACCAGCGAGAGGTCGAGGACGCGTTCGAGGCTGTGGTAGATGTCAGGGTGCAACCCGTGCGGCAGCCGGGGCAGTACCCGTGGATCCACCTACTATTAAGGATCAGGTCTCCGCCACAGATGTTCCAGCGGGACCGGCTCAGGAACCGGCAATGCCTATTGTGATTCCGGGTCTTTAGGAGATTCTGGCTCAGATTTTGACTGGGTGCACAAGTCTTGCTCAGGCAGTCGTTGTTTCTACTACTGCCGCTACTTCTCAGGCCGGGGGAGGCACTCATACTCCAGCTGCCCGGATACCCGAGCAGGTTACCCTAGGGCTTCAGATACCGGGGGAAGCTCCAGCCCATTCGGTTGTCCCAGCTCACGATTTTGTGATCCCATTTATGTCAGATGACGAGCAGCGCAGGTTGGAGAGATTTAGTAGACTTCAGCCTCCAACAATTAGTGGTGCTGAGGGAGAGGATGCCCAGGGTTTCTTGGACAAGTGTCAGAGGATGCTTCGTACTGCAGGGATACTGGAGAATGGAGTCTCGTTTACTATCTTCCAGTTTTCAGGGGCTGCTTTTACTTGGCGGGAGTCTTCTGAGAGGCGTAGGCCGGTTGGTGCAGCACCCCTTACTTGGCAGCAATTCTCCACTCTCTTCTTAGAGAAGTATGTTCCCCAGTCTCACAGAGAGGAGCTGCGTAGACAGTTTGAGCAGTTGCGTCAGGGTGAGTTGACAGTGATGCAGTACGAGATGAGGTTTTCAGAGCTAGCCCGTCATGCCACATAGTTGCTTCCTACTAAGAGAGAGAGAGGATTAGAGGTTCGTGGATGGTCTCACTTATCAGCTCCGTATTCTGATGACCAGAGAGAGAGTACCAGGTGCTACTTTCGAGCAGGTTGTTGATATTGCTCGAGATATTGAGTCAGTCCATCGCCGGGAGCGAGAGGAGGGGGGCCAAGAAGCCTCATGGATCTGGTAGTTTCAGCGGTGCTCCTTCCGAAGAACAGTTTCAGCATGGTAGAGGCCGCTCATTTAGTCCTCCTCAGCCAGTTCGCCCGGCTTATAGTGGTGCATCATCGGGGCAGGGTCCCCGCAGTTCTCATCCGGGTCGTTCTTCATTCAGTGCCCTTCCAGCCCTGAGTTTCTCACCAGCACCATCAATTCAGGGTTCCTCTATGCATAGTTCTTCTAGTGTCTATCCTGGTGCTAGGGGTTCCCTTCAGTCCCCGTCTCCAGCTCCAGGGAGTTGTTTCGAGTGTGGAGAGTTTGGGCATGTGTGGAGACAGTGTCTTCGTCGTCCTGGTGGGTCTTCTCAGCAGAGGGTTCAACCCTCAACTTCAGCCCCAGTTACTTCACCCCGCCCAGGCAACTAGGGGCGGGGGTCAAACGGCTAGAGGCCGCCCTAGAGGGGGAGATCGAGCAGGTGGAGGTCATGCTCGTATTAATGCACTTCCAGCCAAGCCAGATGTTATGGCCTCAGATGCAGTGATCATAGGTATTGTCTCAGTCTGTCACCGAGATGCTTTGGTATTATTCGATCATGGTTCCACCTATTCTTATGTTTCATCGTATTTTGCCCCATTTTCTGGATATGCCCCGTGTGTCTTTAGTTATATTTGTTCATGTGTCGACTCCGATTTGCGATACTATTATTGTGGACCGTGTGTATCGGTCGTGTGTGATATCTATTGGGGGTCTAGAGACCCGAGTGGATCTGTTGTTGCTTAGCATGGTTGATTTTGATGTGATATTAGACATGGATTGGTTATCTCCGTGTCATGTTGTTCTTGATTGTCACGCTAAGATCGTGACCTTAGCTATGCCAGGATTTCCGATGGTAAAGTGGAGAGGTTCTATTGAGTATGTGCCTAGTAGGGTGATTTCCTACCTGAAGGCTTAGTGTATGGTGGGAAAAGGGTGTTTATCATATTTGGCTTTTGTGAGGGATGTCAGTGCTGAGACTCCCATTATTGATTTTGTTCCTGTGGTCCGTGATTTTCCGGACGTGTTCTGCAGATCTTCCAGGCATGCCACATGACAGGGATATTGATTTTGGTATTGATCTGGTGCCAGGAACTCAGCCTATTTCTTTTCCACCGTATCGTATGGCACCAGCGAAGTTGAAGCCTTTTTTGTTTGTTTGATTCAAAGGGGAAGGGCCCGTTGAGTTCTTAAGAATCATAATATTTTTTTCATCTAAATGATAAAATGGATTGGAATTGAAAGAGCAGCTTCAGTAACTCCTAGATAAGGGGTTCATTAGGCCAAGTGTGTCACCTTGGGGTGCACCAGTGTTGTTTGTGAATAAAAAAGATGGTTCTATACGTATGTGTATTGATTATCGGCAGTTGAACAAGGTCACCGTCAAGAATAAGTATCCTTTACCTCTTATCGATGATTTATTTGACCAACTTCAGGGAGACAGAGTGTTCTCTAAGATTGACTTGAGATCCGGGTATCATCAGCTGAAGATTCGGGATTCAGATATTCCCAAGACGACTTTCAGGACTCATTATGGTCATTATGAGTTTATGGTGATGTCTTTTGGGCTAACCAATGCCCCAGCAGCGTTCATGTATTTGATGAACATCGTGTTTCAGCAGTATTTGGATTCCTTTGTTATTGTGTTCATTGATGACATCCTGGTATATTCCCGTAGCCAGGAGGAGCATGCTCAACATTTGAGAGTTGTATTGCAGAGATTGAGAGAGGAGAAGCTTTATTGCAAAGTTCTCCAAGTGTGAGTTTTGGCTTGGCTCAATAGCTTTCTTGGGGCACGTGGTGTCCAGTGAGGGTATTCAGGTTGACCCGAAGAATATTGAGGCGGTGCAGAGCTGGCCCAGACCGTCCTCAGCTACAGAGATTAGGAGCATCCTTGGTTTGGCGGGTTATTACCGTCGCTTTGTGGAGGGGTTTTCTTCTATTGCTTCGCCCCTGACCAAATTGACTCAAAAGGGTGCTCCATTCAGGTGGTCGGACGAGTGTGAGGAGAGCTTTCAGAAGCTCAAGGTTGCATTGACCTCAGCTCTAGTGTTAGTATTGCCATCAACTTCAGGTTCTTATATCATGTATTGTGATGCCTCGATGATAGACATTGGTTGTGTAGGCTGATTGACTACGCCTCACGTCAATTGAAGACTCATGAGAATAATTGTCCCGCACATGATCTCGATCTAGCAACCATTGTTCACGCCTTGGAGATTTGGCGTCATTATTTGTATAGGGTACATTCTGAGGTTTTCACTGATCACCGTAGTCTGCAACATCTGTTTAAGCAGAAGGATTTGAATTTGTGTCAGAGGAGATGGTTGGAGCTTCTCAAGGACTATGATATTACTATTCTATACCATCTGGGGAAGGCCAATGTAGTGGACGATGCCTTGAGTCGCAGAGTAGAGAGTTTGGGGAGTCTAGCATATCTTTCGGCAGCAGAGAGACCATAAGCACTTGATGTTCAGGCCTTAGCAGGACAGTTGGTGATATTGGGTCTATCAGAGCCCCCTCGGGTATTGGCTTGTGTAGCCTCTAGGTCTTTTCTTTATAACCGGATTAGAGAGTGCCAGTATAATGACCCACACTTGCTCGTTCTTCAGGATAGAGTCCGACGAGGTGATGTCAGGGATGTGATTATTGGTGAGGATGATGTTATGAGGATGTAGGTCGGATTTGTATGCCGAACGTGGATGGGCTTCGAGAGTTGATTCTATCACAAACCCACAGCTCGCGGTACTCCATCCATCTGGGTGCCACGAAGATGTATCAGGATCTGAGACAACACTATTGGTGGAGGCGGATGAAGAAGGATATTGTTGGATTTGTACCTCGGTGTCTCAACTGTCAGCAGGTCAAGTATGAGCACCAGAGACCAGGTGGATTACATCAGAGGTTAGATATTTCGGAGTAGAAGTGGGAGCGGATCACCACGTACTTCGAGGAGGTTCGATGCTATATAGGTTATTGCGGATTGTCTGACCAAGTCCGCGCACTTCATTCCTGTTGGTACTACTTATTCTTCGGAGCGGTTAGCCGAGATTTATATCCGGGAGATTGTCTGGTTGCATGGCGTCCCAGTTTCTATCATTTCTGACAGAGGTATTCAGTTCACATCTCAGTTTTGGAGGGCCGTGCCGAGGGAGTTGGGCACTCAGGTCGAGTTGAGCATATCATTTCATCCTCAGACGGACAGGAAGTCAGAGCGCACTATTCAGATTCTGGAGGACATGTTGCGTGCCTGTGTTATTGATTTTGGGGGTTCATGGGACTAATTTCTACCACTCGCAGAGTTTGCATATAATAACAGTTATCAGTCGAGTATCCAGATGGCTATGTATGAGGCTTTATATAGTAGGAGGCGTAGATCTCCGGTTGGTTGGTTTGAGTCGGGTGAGGCTAGGCTATTGGGCATAGATTTGGTACAAGATGTGTTGGAGAAGGTGAAGTTAATTCAGGAGCGGCTTCGCACGACGCAGTCTAGGCAGAAGAGTTATGCGGACCGGAAGGTCCGAGATGTGTCTTTCATGGTTGGGGAGAAGGCGCTGTTGAAGGTGTCACCTATGAAGGGGGTTATGCGGTCTGGGAAGAGGGGAAAGTTGAGTCCCCGGTTCATTGGGCCTTTTGAGGTGCTTCAGAGGGTTGGAGAGGTTGCTTATAGACTTGCTTTGCCGCCCAGCTTATCGAGTGTCCATCCGGTATTCCATGTTTCCATGCTTCGAAAGTATATTGGGGACCCGTCTCATGTTTTGGACTTCAGCACTGTTCAGCTTGAGGGTGATATGTCTTATGAGGTAGATCATGTGGCTATTTTGGGTCGTCAGGTCGTCAGGTCAGAAGGTTAAAATCTAAGGATATAGCCTCAGTGAAGGTGCAGTGGATAGGGCAGCCGGTGGAGGAGGCCACATGGGATACCGAGCGGGAGATGCGGAGCAGATATCCTCATTTATTTGAGACTCCGGGTATGTTTCTAGACCCGTTCGAGGATGAACGTTTGTTGAAGTGGGGGAGAATGTAACGACCCGGCCGGTCATTCGGTGAGATTAGCCCTGTTTCCCCTATTTCTGCTTCATCACATGTTGTATAACCTATTTATGTTGTGTTGGGTCAGTTGGTCCGGGTTCAGAGTGGTCGTGGAGAGAAAAGAGACACTTAGTCTCTCAAACTGGCCTTATGATTACAAAAGTCAACCGGGATTTTACTATTAGGTAAACGACCTCAGAATGTGGATTTTATGGTTCGGATAGCTTCGTTAGGTTATTTGGGACTTAGGGGTGTGTTCGGAATGTGGTTCTGAGGTCCGGAGTAGAATTAAGCTTGAATTGGCGAAATTGAGTTTTTGACAATCTCTGGTCGGCAGTGAAAAGTTAGCTATCGGGGTCGGAATGGTATTCCAGAAGTTGGAGCAGGTTTGTAGAGTCATTTTGGATGTGTGTGCAAACTTTCAGGTTATTTGGACGAGGTTTGGTTAGTTTCGTCATCGTTGGTGATTTTTGGAAGTTTGAAGATTCTTAGGCTTGAATCATGGGTTGGTTTGGTGTGTCGATGTTATTTTGGGTGTTCCGAGGGGTTGACTAGATTCGGGTGATAATTTATGACTTGTTGGTACTTTTGGTTTGGGCCCCGAGGGCCTCGGGATGAGTTCGGATGGTTATCGACATGATTTTCGGTAATTTGGAACTGCTGGTTTAAGCTTTCTGGTTTTTCCGCACTTGCGGAAGGGGGAGCCGCAGGTGCGAGGTCGTTGGTGCGGTCTGGGAGCAGCAGATGCGGAGTTTGAGGGGGGGGTAAGCTTTTCCGCAGATGCGGGCTTATGGACCGCATATGCTAGGTTGGATTTTTAAGAGGGATTCCTCAAAAGCGCACCTGGGACCGCAGGTATGAGTATGCAGGTGCGGTTAAAAGACTGCAGGTGCAGTTTCACTGGACATAAAGTATAAATACCAACCTTTGCGAATTTTGGGTTATTTCATCAACATTTTCATACGGATTTGAGATTGGGATAGGGTTTTGAAGAGGGAAATCAAGAGAACTTCGTGGAGGTAAGAGTTTTGGACCTAAAACTCATTTCTATGGTGTTATTTGACTGATTAATGGTGGAATATATGAAACATTAGTGACTAAATTGTGGGTTTAGTGCTTGGGAATTTGGAGACTTTAAATTACTGAATTGAGGGATCATTTGTGGTTGGATTTTGATGTATTTTATATGGGTAGACTCGTGGAAGGATAAGGATTCTAGTTTTGTGATTTTTATCGAATTCCGAGACGTGAGCCCGGGGTAGGGTTTGACAAATTTCGGGTTTTGTGTTTAATTTTGATAATTTTCGAATGGGTTTCGTCTCCCTAGCATATATTGATGATATTAATTTGGTTTTGGTTAGATTCAGAGCATTTGGAGGCCGATTCAAGAGGCAAGAGCATCGCAGAGTAGTTTTCGGGCCGGTTTGAGGTAAGTAATGACTGTAAATCTTGTCCTAAGGGTATGAAACCCCGGACTTCACATTTTCATCACTGTTTGGGGTGGCACACATGCTAGATGACGAGTGTGTGGCGCGCACCGTTGTGGGATTGTGACTTGGTCCGCCTCGTGGCAACTATTAAGTTGTGTATTCGATTCTAATTCATATGATATATCATGTTTTAAGACTATTACTATATTTTTGGGTTGTACGCCATGCTTGGGGCCTTGTGCCGACCTGTTTAGACCTCCTTGGGGGATGTTTATTGTTATTCCTCACTGTATTGACTTATGATTTTATACTTAGTCACATCTTGTTTAATTGATTTCGAAATTTAGTTTCAATTACATTATTTTGTGATATAAAATGATATTTTGGGTCGAGTACCCCGTCTTATTGATAGCCCGAGTGGCTTTTTGACTGATTTCTGATTGAGTGTGGCGAAGGGCCTACGTTGAGAGGATATTATGGGATCGGGTTGCACGCCGCATCATGTTACTATTATCATGATATGTGAGAGTCCGAGAGCCTAAATGATTATGCCACGAGATGGCTTGACATTAGCGCTTGGGATGTAAGAGCCCCTCCGGAGTGTGTACACTCCCAGTGAGCGCAGGTACCTACTGAGTGCCGAGTGATGAGAGATTTGGGAGGCATGAGTGATTGTGAGGTAGACCGAGGGGCTGATACCGAGTGATTGTGAGGCATGCATGCTGAGTGATGATATGCCCGAGGGGCAGTTATGATACATGTTTTCATCTGAAAGACTATTTATGAACTTTGTCAATTTTATATACTGAATCGCTTTGATTTCTATGGAACTTGTAAAAAAGGGCACACTTTCAAATGATACTTTATTGAAATCGATTTCTAAAGGTTACAAGATATCGTATTTGTGTTTCTGAAAGACGGATTACTTTTACTGTGCATTGATGCATGTTTTACTTGTTTCGTAGCCTTAGACATTATTTACTTTCATTACTACTGAGTTGGCGTACTCACATTACTCCCTGCATCCCGTGTGCAGATTGAGGTGCTGGGACTGAGCGCTAGCTTCTTCCGTTATCTCTTGGAGCCGGAGTTGGGACTTTGAGGTAGCTTTTCGGCGTCCGCAGCATACCCACTTCTCCCTTCTTATTCTGTTATTATTTTATGTTCCTAGACTGGGTGTAGTATGGAAATAAAATTCCCTTGTATTGATCATAGATGCTCATGACGGTTGACTCCGGAATTTGGGGCGATGTTCTAACTGTTTTAAATCTTCTGGAATGTTAAACGGGAAACTTTTATGTTATAATCAAAGTTTAAATGAAATATAAGGTCTTTACATTATTTCGCGGTAGTTTGGCTAGCCTAGTACCATGATAGGCGCCATCACGGCCAGCTTAGGTTTGGGGTCGTGACATACTCCCTCTACCATTCTCCATTAATCTTCCAATACTCTTTACAATTATAATTGTAACTCCACACCTGCATAACCCCATCCATGATCATCCCCCATGATCTCAACAGTTAATACCATGTTCATGACATCTTTTGTATTACATCAATGTCATCCTATAAATAGAGGGTTTGGACATCACATTGTACACACTTGATAAACACTCGATGAAATAAAATAGTTCTCTCTTCCTCTCCACATTTCTTGTCTATTTTCTTATTTTATAATATTACTTTGTGCTTAGTTTCTTAACAATCCTCAAAATATGTTGGATAATATCTAAACAAAGTACATACTATTTTTATAAAAATAGGCAAGTAGATAAATCGAATATATCATGTATTTTGAAGATTTTTGTACCTTGTTAATACGATTTTTGTCTTCAAAATACATAATATATACTAAATTTACTATGCGGGGCAGATTTAAGGATTGGATGTAATTAGAAGTTGATTTTGAGGAAGTGTGAGGCCTCATTTGTTTGCACTTAATGAGGGTCTGAATCTGAGATGTTAGCCCATTAAGTGCATTTGTTATTTTATTTTTTAAAACTCTGAATAGGTCTGCATG
>ML277079.1:7255-77928 GCA_005239495.1 Nicotiana undulata | reverse complement strand
CGTTGGGATGCTTGCTAGGACGCCACGGGGCGCGTCCAAGAGGTCATGGGGCATGGATGGAAAACCGCCCATGACATAACTAATGTTGTTAGCTTGTTTTTCATATATAAATGTGCGAGATTTGGACAGGGAAAAATCCCATCAATCTGATATCTAACCAACCAAATGTTTGTTTAATGCCTGTAATTTATTAATAGGAATTCACCTTAATACTAAATCCGACTGGAAAAAAACACACAAAATTCTTATCAGACTAATAATTAATTCTTTAATTTGACTAACCATTTCAAGAAGAAATTCTTAACGAGATTATCGTTGCAGTCTAATGGTTATAATTGCATCATGTAATATATACAATAAAAATGTACGAGTCAAATCTTATCAAAAGCATTACCTCCCAAAACATTTAAAAGGTTGGTAGTTTCCATAATATATAGAGTTATCTAATTATATTCTGACGGTGGAAATGTTAGAAGGCCGTAAGTATGCATTCAAGGGTGTTAATTACTTGCATTGGTGATTAACGATGTGATTGAAAAATCATAAGGTTTGATGTTAAATTGGTAAAAATATTAAGTGATTCTTCTCAATTTGTCTACGTGTATTCAAGGGCTGTCAACAGATACTAAAATCGCACTAAATAATTAGATAAAAATTTTCTTTATAACTATCTATTGACAGTCTTTAATTTTTTTTAAATATTTTGACGTCTTTTATTAAAAAATTTAACATTGAAATTAATGGAGATACGTGAAGTCCGGGTAACCACTACTATTTATAAAACATATGTATAAATGAGCTAACAGGGAACATGAAAGTCACTTTCACGTGGCCATAGGATATAATGTGACACAGTAATATGTTTGTAAAGTCTAAATTAAAGATGATAGGTAATTGGGTTTGGGGGGCATTATAACATCTGTTTTAAGACATTCCAATAACAGCAACGTTTCCAACAAGCCCACGAGCTCAGCTACTTCTCCCTCTTGTTCAATGTTAAATCAGGTAAAGACAAAACATAAGAAACATCCACACCTTATCTGTTTCGTTAGGGTAAACTCTTCCACTTGAGTTTTTGATTAGATGTGACATTGTGTGCAGCCTGTCCTATGAATGACTAGTGATGAATTCTCAAAATATATATTCAAGTCAGTATATATATTGGAGGGTGTGAATGTCGAGGATTAATGTTGAGGGTTAGTAGGTAGTTTATAATGCTCAATGATAGGTTTAGTAGCATGCATTTCCCTTCATATTCTTTGATTTTTATTATGGTATGTGGTTTTGTTCGCCTCATGTATTGTATTCCGTGCTGCTATTATTGGATACTTCTTTTTCCCCTTGCTTCCTTTCTTCTTCTTCTTACCCTTTCTGAGCCGAGGGTCTATTAGAAACAACCTCTCTACCTGCATTAGGTAGGGGTAAGGTATGTGTACAGATTACCCTCCCCAGACCTCACATGTTGAGATCAAACTGGTTTTTTTATTATTGTTGTATATATAGTATAGTTTATCTTGTGATAACAGCTTGTTCAACTAGGACATAATAGTCATCATAGGAATTTACTCATAGTTACTTTAAACTAAAGTCAACTTCAATTCACTTTCAACAACTGCCTTATAGAGTAAACTACTCGTAGTTAAATATTTGAACTACACAATGAACCGATCCTAGTAATTCATTTTATATAAGTTCCTAATTAGTACTCCAGTTCCAATTAATGTGATCGTACATTGTATTTTAATAGCTTGTTTTGGATGCATGGTTGTTACCTATTGTATCGTATCGTATTGTTACTTTAAATGCAATGTTTGTTTTGAGTGCTACTTAAATTTTATTTCAGTGTATCGTTAAATCCATCATTACGTAACGATGAAAAGTGTCTCTTTGCAGTTTGTTTGGTTATTGTTGTTACATGTCGTTTCATAATGTATTGTACTGCATTATATTGTATTGTTTGATGAACATAACGCTAAAATAGACTGTATCGTTTGTTGTCGAATCATGATATCACACACTAACAATATGAAAAATAAACTTGCAACATTAGTAAGAAAAAATAGGATATGGAGTAAAATTATTATACAAAAAGCAGGCTAAATGATAAAATATGATTATTTAATAATAAGAAAAGGCAAGATGAGATAAAAAAGTAAGAAAACGACACCACCACACCATCCGTCATTTCATAACCGCTTGTTTGGATGGTTATTACCTATTATATAAATGATCGTTTAAGTTTTAAGAGTTAAACGAATTTAATTTACCGTATTTTTTAAATATCTTTTAAATATTTTAAATTATTAATTATTATGACTTATAATACCTTTTATAAATTTCTAAATTCAAATTTACAATTATAATTACAATTTAAGTCTCAAATCTCGAACTGTGTCAGGTAAATCTTGATAGAGCAATGGATAAAAGTTAGGGTAACTTGATGGGATACGCAGAATTTTACATATATAGGTGGTATCATAACTTGAAAAAAAGAAGAAATGAATAAATCACTATAATTCATATTCTATGCGTATCCTCAATATTTTAAATTTTTTGACCAGGCGGTGGCATGGTATAAGGTGCATACGCCCCTTGTTTCTGGTAGATAGTATTTGATTTGACGTGATATTGGGTGAAGCTATATCTAACTACCCCTTTCTAACTGCATTGATATGCTGATACCTGTATCAATGAGTAGTCTTGTATTTCCAGAAACAACCTTCATAATGTATAGATTCGATATAAAGTACAAGTAGATGTTCCTAAAATAGACAAAAGACAGACCCTTAGGGCTGCCGTTAGTGGTCAATGTCAGTCAAGTTTAGAGATGACATTTCATTATTCCGATGGTAGGAAATGCTCAAAAACTTCTTTCCTATTTTTCTGATAATAAGAGAATATTTTTTCAAAAGTAAAGAATGTTAACGTTCCAAGGTATTAAAACAAGTGTCCGGACCCAAAATAATAATATTTTAAACTCAAATAACCGAAATAAGTGTTAAAAAAAGGTGAACGATTATATATATATAGCACATGAAATAAATGTGTTATACGTTAACGGAAATAGTTACCTCGTTAACGTATAGCGCATGTATTTCATGCACTACAAACTTTAACCTCAGTTTCAACCTCGGCGTCTGCAATGACTTTTTTACTTAAGAAGAAGATCTTTGGATTTAGTTTTGTGTTTTTGTCATCGGACTGTACTCTCCTCATGAATCATGAATAGGACTTTCCTGGATAAAACTTATCTGCACTTACCTCCTGGATCATGACATTAAGTCCCAAATATTGAAATAAATACTTACACACTAATTAATAACATTAATTACAAGAGATGTTAATTAGGTTACTCTCATCTCTTCCTTAAATGAGTAGTGCTATGAGCTTTAATTTGTCGAAGTAGTTAAAAAAGTAATTCATGTCTTTGGCTTTTTAAATGTAAAAAGTATTCTCTGAAGCTTGAGTTCAAAATATTAAAAAATAATCCACCTCTTTATAACTTTTGACTGCTCCACAAGATATTCAGTATGTTTATATATTATAATAAAATCGTCTGTACGATCCGATCCCCTCAATTCAATCACAATTAACCATTATTTTAAGATCACGTAAATGACATAAGTGTCATTAAATTATTATTTGTTTATTGTTAATCATCTCTTGGTATTATATCTATCAGTTGTTCTAAATATTGTAGAAAGAATCCGGATGCATGCACCAAACTGTGTTAATCTACTGTATATTGTTATGAAATATTATATTATGTAGCGGATGTCTATAACTCCTAATGAAGTTAATTATTCTCACTATTACTATTTCTTGACTCCCTCCATGATCTCCCCATGAATAGTTAATACAATATTCATGACATCCCTTTGTATTACCTAAATATCATCTTATCCTGTAAATGGGTTTAGGCATCACACTGTACACACTTGAATACATTGAAGAAATAAGAATCTCTCATATACATCGAATGCAAATACATTTCTACATATCTATAGTTCTGAAGTCAGCATTATAAGAAAGAGTTTAAATTTTAAGAGATAAATTCAAGATTTATGTTTTATATAAACATAACATTCATTTTCAAAGAGTTTAGATATTGATAATTATTATTTTCCTTAGTTTATTATTGCCTCATGCCAAGTATTGTTTTTTCCCACACATGATAATAAACCAAGTACGAAATTGAATAAAGCTGTATCATAGACCCACTGTATTGTTATAAGCCAGCTAGTTAAATTTCACTGCCATTATTATAAACAATTAGATCAATCATTCTTTACTTCGCTTAATTTGTATAAAGTCGTTTGTTGGGAACAATAACAACAAGCTTCCGTTATCGTCCAGCGGTTAGGATATCTGGCTTTCACCCAGGAGACCCGGGTTCGATTCCCGGTAACGGAATATTTTTCCTTTTCCCTTCTCTAATTGCCTTTGTTTATTGGAATTTTTTTTACATTTTTATGCCATGATAGTAAACTATATTACCCTCCATGCTTAACTTTTGATTTAATTACCTACTATATACCTAATTACCATTTCTATACATTTTAAGGGTTTTAATGGTATTAATTACACTCCTAATTTAAAATCTACCATATATTCCCCCCTCCCCCCATTTCTCTCTCCAAATCCCACACCCTCACCCACGTATCACCCCACACCCCACGTTTCTCTCTCTCCAAACACCCATTATTTCCTTTGCTAATACCAGCGAAAATTTGTAACCTCCACCATTAACGCCTATTCTCTAGTTCTATCTTCTACAACCAGTTAAAATTTCGACTATTATTCAAAGTTCATACACCCATTAACGACCAACTTCAAAAATTTACAATGAAGAAGAGCAGAGCTTCAAAGAACAACCCTAAAAAACCTAAAGAAGCGGATATTCCTTCTTTCGATTTGGGTGTATTATCATCACATTCACTGAAAAAGCATAAAAAATCTGCTCATGCAAGTGAAGAGACGAAGCATAGTCTTTCCCCTCATCAAGTTAGGGCAGAAGTTAGAACTAAACAAAAACATGATTTGATGTTGATGAATCTTCGAGGCAAATCAAACCAGCGAAAAGGAAAGGAAAAGAAATAGAGTTTGATGATGATTTTGTAGAAGATGTACCTGTCATTAAAAATGCAAAGAAAGCTAAAGTGTCTCATACTGCAAAAACTCCAAAAAAAGCTCCTACTGTAAAATCTACTAAAAATGTTCAACAACGGTCATTGGTGAAGGTAAGAATTTAGTAATTTCTACACTAGGTATTTCGTTTGATTTAATTCTTAAAAACCTCCATAATCTGTGATTTTTTTGCTTTGTAGATTATTTGTCTTAATTTTGAAGATTAGTTGTAGTTTATGAATCTGTTTATAATTGTAGATATATTGTAAAAAAATATAGTTATATTATTTTTTATTTTTAAATGTATTATGTATTTGTAGATATTCTGTATTACAAATGTAAATTTGTTATTTTTTTAGATTGAAGCACTGTATTAATAAGAGATTATTTATATTTTGTGCATAATGAACATTTTTTTGCACCTCATAATGCTGATACGGGGTCCTTAGGTTTCAAACATTATGTGACCCTAGTGCTCCTAGCCAAATTAAAGAGTTATTGTCTTCAAATGGTCTAAATCTATTCAAGAAGATATGCTTTGGTTATTTACTGTCATTTCCCAATTTATGTATGCAAAATCAAGCTATTCATCTTCTTATGAAGTATGAATTGAATGCATCCGATGTTTCCTATTTTTCAACTGAGTTAAAAGGTCAGAGGTTAAATTTTGGATTGAGAGAGTTTGCGTTAATAACTGGTCTTAGATGTTTTATCGAGGCGACAGACTTTGGTTACACTACGAATTATGACAGTAAGATAATGAGGAGTTACTTTCCAAACAAGGAAAAAGTGGAGAAGTCATACCTAAAACATATTGTAACCAACAAAAACTGGGTAAATGATGAGGATATAGTAAAGTTATGTATTCTATATCTCATAGAATTCTTCATTTGTCCTTCAGACAAAGACCATATTGGGTTGGTAGATCATTTTAAGTTTTATTTGGTGGATTTCGGTCACTATGCGTCATACACATGGGGTATTCAGTCTTACAGACAGTTGATTGAATCAGTTAGGCACATGCTAAATCCTTTTGTTCATTCTTATCTCATTAGAGGATTCCCACTAGCCTTGCAAGTATGGTTATATGAGTGTTGCTCCACCGTCAACACCGATATAGCTATAAGAGTTGCTAATTCAATCCCACGCTTACTTAACTGGTCAGCTACCAAGGACAAAATATGGTTAGCTGCAATTGAAGAAAAGATGGTCCAACCTGAATGGATCAAGGTAAAAGGTTCTTATTTATGTTCTATACAATGTAATACAAATTATCTACAATTTGTATCCATATTCTGCTATAGTCAAGCTTATTTGTTTTTTTCTCATTCAGTTCACCAATATAACTGAAGCACCTGAAGAGCTTTTTGTGATGTCTTTGCCTGATAAAGTTGAGTACATAATTGAAGAAGTTGGACATATTTCTGAGGATCCGAAAGTTGCTGCTCCTCAATTGGAACCCAAAGAATCAATTGGAAAAGGGGACAAGAAGTCTATTCTTAAAGAAATTAGAAAATTAAAAAAAGGTCTTGAGAAGATAACATGTATATATAATTTTGCATCTGTTCTTTAATGTATGTTAAGCCATATTTTGAAGTTAACTAACTATATTTTTAATATGTAGGTTGATTTAGAGATTGCATCTTTTAAGAAAGATGTATTTGAAGAACTAGGTAGCCTTCGATTGCTACTAAATGATTCAGTCGAGGCTGTATTGCAGGCGATAAATAGTCGAAATGATAATGTTGATGCAAAAGTAATATTTGAAATTTATTCATTTAACAAAACTATTTATGTCACCTCTAAGATATAACTAATATAAAACTTTCAGTTTGCTGGGAGTTCAACCAAAAATTCTGACCAACCAAAAGACAAGAACAATCAACAATTTCAGTTCACTAGTGGAGAACCAGTTCATGCTAGCAGCAACAAAACAGGTATATACAAAATACCTACACTTTATCTACAAGTTATCTTCAACATATATACAACATATCTTCAAAATTTCTTCAAAACATATACAATATATCTACAATACATATACATTAAAATACAGTATATTTACACGGATTTACAGATTTATGTAATACGTAGAATAAACCTACATATCTCCTAAAACTGTCAAGCCACTACTATCCATTATAATTCAAAAAAATTATTGAGAAACACAGGCCATGTGAATGAGCTGGAAATTAATGAGAATCTTCTAGCACGTGTTGATTTATATTCTCATTTTGAAGGTGCAGTTGATGAAGAAAAGGCAGATATAAATTGTATTCAGATATTTTTGCTTTATGTTTCAATTTTTTTACCATTCTATTTTGCTAGATATACAAAATGTAACAATGAGGGAAGATATGCATGCACAATCTCCAATTCACGGAGTCACAGTAACAGTTCAGAGAGAGCAGAAGAATGAGGAAGATGTTAATGTAGGTGAAGAAGCAGAGTATGTGAATGTAGGTAATTCGGAAGACTCCAGAGGTGAGAAGAAGGAGTTACACTTGATGATTTTGAGCTGCATGATAACTTCTCCCAGTTGGTTAAGTTCGGCGAGTCTAACCAAGATGAAACACTCACCTGTGCATCAAGGTAGAACAAGGCAGCCTGGAAAGTATGCATGAATCACCATTTCTCCCTTTATTTAGTTCTGGTGGCAGCACTTCGGTTGGACCTCAAATTTTTTACCTAAAGCACCCATTTACTAGTGTTATTGGTCAAGATGTTGATCTTGAGTTGTTGGATCAATTCAACAAGTGTTTATACCAAGGTACGACACAGGTTCAAAGAGGTTAGTTTACACAATTTGGCCCTTTGATTTCAGTATTCATCTTTTACATATCCACTTCATTCAAAAATATTATTTTTATTTCTATTTGCTTAAATAGGAGGAAGGCTCCGTATTCTATAAAGGATAACCAAATAAAGCCATGGTTTGATCTTGGAATGGAAAGGGTTGATAAGAAGGAGTGGTTCTATACTTTGGCACACCCCGGACAAGTCCTCAACGACTCGGTAAACTTATACTCAGAATATGTAGTTATTTTGTTGATTTTGTTTTGTATCTACAACACTGTTCCATCTCCAGTATATGTTGTTATTGGGTAGATATATTTGAGATATTCTGTATAAAGGATTAATAATAATACGAATTGTAGTTATATTGTAGATACATTTAATGAATGTATAATAACACACAGAATTGTACATATTATTTTGTATATATTTTGTTGATTTCTTTCTATCTATTTAACATTTTTTTTGTTCATTGTTTGGCAAATATTGACACTTTTTTTAATTTTTGCAGCGACTGTGGTGTCTATGTTGCTGCCTTTGCAGAGTATGCCAGACTTGGAGACCTATCAGTTCCTGCGGAAAACCTTTCTGATATTGATCAACATCGTAGACGCTATGGAGCGCTATGTGGGACTATGCTAGAAAGAAGCAGGAGTATGGTGCAATTAGTGAAAGTGAGGTGATAGGCAGATTGGCAAGGAGAAAAGGTGAACCGGTTGTGAATGAGAAAATACGAGTCTCTAGGAAGAAGAATAAGTTGCAATATTTTGTCTGAAACATGTAGTAAAATTGTGTGATTGCTGCTAGTTTTGTAGAAAGATAGTAGACAAGTTTATGAACAAGATTGTTGAATTATAATTGTAGCAGATTTGAGCTACAATTATTTTAGCCTTTATTTTTTTCTTTTGTCCAGTATACTAGTTCAAATGGGAACATTCTGTTGATTTTATCTTCACTTGTTAAATGTAAACAGTACTTGATCTACATTATTTTAGCATATATCTCATTTCCAACTAAATTATCTAGTTATTTTGTCAATTCCAGATTATGTAGTTAGTATGTAGTTATTTTATAGTTTTTTGTAGATACATTGTAAAAATCATTACCAATACATTCTGTTGATTTTATATTCAATTGTTAAATGTAAACAGTACTTGATCTACAGTATTGGGGCATATAACTCCTTTTCAACTGAATTATTACCTAGTTATTCTGTCAACTCTCGATTATGTAGTTATTTTGTAGTTTGTTTGTATTTTTTTGTAGATGAATTGTAAAAGTCATTAACTATGCAAAGGATGCTAGATATAGTAAAAAAATTATATATTATATATATATAGAAATCATTCATAAATCAATCAAGCTATGAAAGTATTAACTCAATACAGAAAAATGATTGAACAAACAAATTCCAAACTTAATACATTAAGAGTTGAAAACACATCAATTACACATCTAAAGTCTATTCTCCTGAAATCATCAACAATTTTTATGAAATTTTTTGTTTACTACATAAAAATTTATTTCTTTTTGGGAGCATTCTTGCAAGATCTTTTGTTATGCCCTTCTACTCCGCAATTGCCACATGAAACCTAATACTTCTTTGAATGTACTTCATCATATGTTTTGTGTCTTAGTTTTGAGGTCTTCCTGGCTGTGTTTTCTCACCTGGATGTGAATTTACAACTTCTTCAGTTATATCTTGTGGCACATTCCATTTGCTTTCATCATGCAAAGGATTTACTGGTATTTCATAAGTACGCAAAAGGCTCTCTCTTGTGTAATAAGAAGAACAATAGTGTTCATAAGACTCATTCATGTGCCTTAAAGCAGCCAAAGCATGCGCACAAGGAAGTTCATCAAGTTGGAATTGCCCACAGCTATATCTCTTGTTTTCAAGACAAACAATATAACGCTTCACACCATCTATCCCTGTATGGATATGATCTGTTGAAGCCATCACCTGCAATTACATTACAAACAAAAAATAAATAATATCCAATCAGAATACAAAATATACAAATTATCTACATTGTATTTTAATATTTTATTTTGATGCAATAAATGGTCATATCTTACTCTAAGCTTCCGCGACAGTGTTCTGTTGTCCTCCAGCTCTTTGTTGAATTTTTTCCCAAGGTATGTGAAGGTACCCTTTGCTTTCAATAATTTTTCATTAGTCCAACGTTCAAGAAGAGTCCTCATATACTCTAATAGTTCTACTATCGGCAGCTCTCTTGCATCTTTTGTTACCGCATTCAACGACTCTGCAATGTTTGATGTCATAGTCCAAGTTCTGTTGAACGTAGCATGTACTCGATACCATCTATGATAGCCAATATCGTATAAGTATGCTTTAACACGCAGGTCAATCTCTCCAATCTTTGACATCCTTTCATTAAGTTCATCAAGTGTGTATGATAATGCCGTGGAAAAGTACAATTCGCTTAACTTTAGATGATCCTTCTTGAACTTTGCCATTATAGTTGTCCAAATATGCCACATGCAAGAATAATGTGGCATGCCGGGATAAACAATAGATGTTTCCTTCAAGATACTCTCATCCCGATCCAAAACAACACACACATTTGGTTTTTCACCATATGCATGTTTGAATTGCTCAAAAAACCACTTCCATGATGTGTCATTTTTTGAATCAACAACAACATATGCCAATGGTAATATGGTACCTACATTATGTGGCAAAAAACAATTAATTGGTTGCATGAAAAAATGCATAGGAAGATATATATATATATATATATATATATATATATATATATATATATATATATATATATATATACAAACTAGAATATATCTACAAAATATCTACAACTTATCTAATAAAAACATAATAACTAGATAATGTATCTATAATATATCTACAAAAAAAACTACATTTTTACCTGTTGCATCCATTGTACTAGCTGTTAGCATTATTTCCCTATATGCTGACTTTAAGAAGGTCCCATCAACTACTACAACTGGCCTACAATATTCCCAACCACTGATTGACGTACAAATCGCAACAAATACATACAAGAAACAGTCATCGTCGGTCTTCTTCAATTTCACTACTGACCCCGGATAAGTCTTCTCCAGAATATACAAATAACTAGGCAATTTGCTGTAGGAGTCAGCAGGATGACCTCTCAAAAACTCCAAAGCTTTTTCCTTTGCTCTCCAAGCTTGCATGTATGTTAGGTTCACACCGTGTTCAGACAGCATATCAGTTTGTATGTCTTTTGGTGTGTAAATTGTCTTAGGATCAACATATTTTGGAATAACCATGCTACCAACTACCATGACAGTAGGCTTGCGTTGTATGAATGTATTGTCCATCAAAGCGCATGTGTGCAAGCTGTTGAGTTTTCTAACCTTGAACATTGCAAAATCATTTATGTTAGTTGCCTTGAAGTGCCATGCATAATTTTCACCAACACATACCAGCTAGTAGCTACAAAATAAAAACAATTTTAACACTGGTATAGAAAATCTAGATTAAAAAAAATTGAAAAAGTTGTAGCATAAAAGATTAGATTCTACAATTTATATACAAAATAACTACAAATTATCTACAAAATAACATGAAGAAGTAAAAATTTACAAACAAACTACAAACTAAACAAAAAAATGATTTTTGATCATTTATTTGTTCCTACCTTCTAGCACTAGATCATTTCACCCTAAATTGGAACTTGTTCATGACAGAATAGTGCTTCATTGCACTTGCAATTGTTTGCTTGTCTTGGTATACTTGTCCTACTTCAATAACACTTGGTGTACTTTCTGTTATTATTATACTTTCATATTCCTCTATCTCCGGAGATGTTGGCATATCAATTAACTTCATTGTTCAAGATGAACCTGCAAGAAAATAAAGCTAAATACTGTTATGAACTATTTATTTGTAGATATTTTGTAGCTGATTTGTTGTAATATTTGAAATTATGTATTTCATGTTGAACTACAAATGATATGTAGTTTTATTGTAGAAATATTTGTAGAAATATTGTAGATTGAATGAAATTCAATACTAGTATATATATAGATTTTGACATGTAGTTTTTTTGTAGTAATATTGTAGATAGATTGTAGGCCATTAATATACAACCAAAATTTGATAGTAATGTATCACAACAAACCTGCAACTGTGTTCGCATTGGTGATACTCAATTCCAAACTGAAATCGCGTACTGTTATACATAGCGGATATGTTCCTAAGCTTCTGTTTTCCTTTTTCGTTTCATGTATACACGAACACCCATATCGTTACTAATTTCCATTGGAGGACAATGTTCGTTGACAATGTATTTGATTTCTATTATTTTTTCGGATGTATCGATCATTAGATGTTGAGCTATTGTAGAAATCAATAGGCTATAACTCGCATCCTCGCCGACTACAATTCCATCGACCTGAAATTCTCTATATCTCCCATAGCTATCCCAATTCCCATTTAGTTGAAGCATAATTGGGATTTGCGACATAATTTCCCTTGTTACAGAAGAATTGTAGCTAATTAAGTCCCCTTTGATTTGTAAAATCAGAAAAACCAGTGAAAACAGAGTGTCTCGTAAAAAACAGAGTGAAATTTTGAGAAGAAACTGGCGAAAAACAAGTCTTGTAAATTTTGAAGAGTAACTGGCAAAATTTAATAGCGTGAATTGCGTTTGATAAAATCTAGAAGAGTATTCCAAAATTCGCGCGCCTATTAAAGGAAATTGTGAAATCAAAATACTGCGTTTGATTATGTTTTTCATGATTTGGTTATATTTTGTAGACAAACTGTTAGCATGGCGGGTAAATGCAAATTATGGACATTTTTCGCAATATAGTTTGCTATGTGGTATAGGAACGAAAATTTTTCATGTTTATTTATCCAATTAAGAGGGAATGTTTCACAGTATGTTATACAAAGTATATACTTTATCTCCAAATCATGTGAAGAGCGAACAACAACGTGCCAAAGTGTGGGAAGGGTAAGATGTGCGTAGCCTTACACCTATCCTGAAAGGGAAGAGAGACTGTTCCGATAGATCCTCGGATAGAATAAACCCTAAATGTCGTTAGTGCGTATGTGCCGCAAGTGGGCTTGGATGAGGAGGTCAAGAGGCACTTCTTGGAGGGGTTGGATGAGACTGTGCGTAGTATTCCACCTGCTGAGAGGTTATTTATAGGAGCGGATTTTAATTGTCATATCGGGTCGACTGCAGGCGGCTTTGGCAAGGTGCATGGCTGCTTCGATTTTGGGGATAGGAAGGCAGGAGGAACTTCTCAAATTGACTTGATCAAGTTTACTCTTTTTTTATTTATCCAATTAAGAGGGCATGCTTCACAGTATGTTATACAGAGTATATACTTTATCTCCAAATCATGTGAAGAGCGAACAACAACGTGCGAAAGTGTGGTAAGGGTAAGATGTCCGTAGCCTTACACCTACCCTGGAAGGGCATAGAGACTGTTCCGATAGATCCTCGGAAAGAATAAACCCTAAATGTTGTTAGTGCGTATGTGCCGCAAGTGGGCTTGGAGGAGGAGGTCAAGAGGCGTTTCTTGGAGGGGTTGGATGAGATTGTGCGTAGTATTCCGCCTGCTGAGAGGTTATTTATAGGAGCGGATTTTAATTGTCATATCGGGTCGACTGCAGGCGGCTATGTGCAAGGTGCATGGTGGCTTCGATTTTGGGGATAGGAACGCAGGAGGAACTTCACTGTTGGATTTCGCAAGGGCATTTGAGCTGGTGATCGCTAACTCTAGTTTTCCAAAGAGGGAGGAGCATTTGGTTACTTTTCAGAGCACGGTAGCGAAGACTCAAATTGACTATCTGCTCCTTAGGAGGTGTGAAAGAGGGCTGTGTACGGAATGCAAAGTTATACCGGGTGAGACCCTCGCGACACAACTTAGGCTCTTAGTGATGGATGTCGGTATTATGATGAAGAAGAAGAAGAAGAAGAGGATTGCACGAGGTCGACCGAGGATCAGGTGGGGAGCCTTGACTAAGGATAAAGCTCAGGAGTTGTAAGGGAGGCTATCGGTTGTTAGAGCCTGGAGGTGTAGTGGGGAAGCAAGCGTTATGTGGTCGACAACGACAGATTATATACGGGAGGTAGCGAGAGAGTTGTTGGGAGTATCGAAGAGTTTCGCTAGGGGGCACAAAGGCGACTAGTGGTGGAATGAAGTTGCCCAAGGTAAAGTCGAAGCGAAGAAGACGGCGTACCTGAAGTTAGTAGGGAGCACACGCGAGGTTGAGATGAGAGAAAATAGGGAGAGGTATAGAGTAGCTAGGAAGGAGGCAAAACTAGCGGTCACGGAGGCTAAGACTACGGCTTTTAGTCGTCTGTACGAGGATCTAGGGGCCAAAGGTGGGGAGAAGAAGTTATTCCGTCTAGCTAAGGCAAGGAATAGGAAGGCTCGGGATCTTGATCAAGTGAGGTGCATCAAAGACGAGGACGGTAGAGTATTGATGGGAGAGGCCCAGATTAAGCGGAGATGGTAGACTTACTTTCATAAACTTCTGAATGAAGAAGGGGATCAAGATATTGTGCTAGGCGAGTTGGGGCATTCCGAGAGCCAGCGCAGATTATGGGTACTGTAGGCGCATCAAGGTTGGGGAGGTCGTGGGAGCTATGCATAAGATAAGCAGGGCCAGAGCTACCGGGTCTGATGAGATTCCGGTAAAAAATTTGAGGTGTGTGGGTAGATCAGGTCTGGAGTGGCTGACAAGATTGTTTAATGTTATTTTTAGGACGAATAGGATGCCGGACGAGCGGAGGTGGAGTACGGTGGTTCCGTTGTACAAAAACAAAGGTGACATCCATAGTTGCAACAACAATAAGGGTATCAAACTATTGAGTCATACCATGAAAGTGTGGGAGAGGGTAGTAGAAGTGATGGTGAGGAGGACGATGATTGTATCAGACAACTAGTTCGGGTTCATGCCGAGTTGTTTTACTACGGAAGTTATCCGCATTATTAGGAGGTTAGTGGAACAATACAGGGATAGGAAGAAGGATCTGCACATAGTGTTTATTGATCTGGAGAAAGCTTATGACAAGGTTCCTAGAGAGGTTCTTTGGAGATACCTTAGAGACTAAAAGTGTGTCGGTTGCTTACATTAGGGCGATTAAGGACATGTATAATGGAGCTAAGACTCGGGTTAGGACAATGGGAGGCGACTCCGAGCATTTTCCGATTGTTATGGGGTTACCCCAAGGATCTGCGCTCAGCCCATTCTTGTTTGCTTTGGTGACGGATGCACGGATACACCATGTTCATGGAAGGTGCCATGGTGTAAGTTATTCGTTGATGATATTGTTCTGATTGAAGAAACGCAAAGTGGCGTTAACGAGAGGCTGGAGGTTTGGAGACAGGCCCTTGAGTCAATGGGTTCAAGTTGAGCTGGACGAAGACGGAATATACTTGAGTGCACGTTCAGTGCCGAGCCGAGGGAAGCGGGCAGGGACTCGAGGCTTGGATCACAAGTCATTTTCAAGAGAGACAGTTCCAAGTACCTTGGGTCAGTTATCCATGGGGATGGGAGATCGACAAGGATGTCACACACCGTATAGGGGGTGGGGTGGATGAAATGGAGGTTAACATCTGGAGTCCTGTGTGAAAAGAAAGTGCCTCCGCTACTCAAAGGTAAGTTTTATAGAGCGGTGGTTAGGCCGGCCATGTTGTGTGGGGCTGAGTGTTGGCCAGTTAAGAACTCACATACCCAGAAGATGAAAACAGCAAAAATGAGGATGTTGAGATAGATGTGCGGGCACACTAGGATGGATAAGATTAGGAATGAAGATATTCGGGAGAAGGTGGTTGTGGCTCCTATTAATGACAAGATGCGGGAAGTGAGATTCAGATGGTTCAGGCACGTTCAGAGGAGGAGCTTGGATGCCCCGGTAAGGAGGTGCGAGCGGTTGGCGTTGGTGGGTACGAGGAGAAGTAGAGGGAGGCTTAAGAAGTATTGGGGAGAGGTGATCAGGCGGGATATGACGATACTTCAGATCTCCGAGGACATGGCACTCAATTGGAAGTTGTGGAGGTCGAGCATTAAAGTTGTGGGTTAGGAGGTAGTTGAGCATATTTAGTCTTACCAGTGTGAGTCTAGGCTGATAGAATTTAGTCTTAGACTGCTAATGGTCAGTTTTGTATTTACACTACTCTTCCGTTTTCATTAGGGGTGGGCATATTTCGGTCAGAACCGAAGAAACCGACCGAACCGGGAAAAAAATTATTTCGGTTTCGGTTATTCGGTTTGTTCGGTCAATTTCGATTTAAAATTTTAAAATTTCAGTTTTTCGGTTTGGTTTTCGGTTATTAATTTATTTAGTTCGGTTAGCCGAAAAAACGAATTATTGAAGCCCTTCCTCGGATGCATACGGCTGAAATCCCATTGCGGCAGTGCTGCACGAAGTGGGGGATCTCGTGGCTTACGCCACCCTATAAACTATCAGTATGTCTCACTTGTCACCACTGACCAGAAGTTGCTTTAGGTTTTCACTTTGTAGAATTTAGATATAGTGAGACAAAGAGCACTCCGATCACAATTATAAGGCAGCCTACGAGTGTGCTAAAGAAGAGTGCACCAGGTTGCCTAGTTTGAACAAAACCATAAACTCCACTTTAAGTAACAAGGATAAGATCGGTTAATCCATCATATGAAAAGTCCTCAGACACCAAGGCAGGAGTGGGAGGTGCAGGGAGGTCAATAGTAGTCAACAGACTCCCTCCCGAAGATAATACGACAGTCATTGAGGAGGATCAATTCTTGACTGTCATGCACACGCAGTGGAAATGCCTTTAGAGTCGGCACCACTGTACCAGCTTCCATCATTCCCGCGGTCGCTAGTCCTATTATGTAAAAGAGCCCAATATGATAATGTTCAAATTGAAAACTGTACCAAAATAAAAAATTAGAAAACCGAACTGAACCGAACTTATTTCAATTCGATTTCGGTTACTACTTTTACAAAAACGAAAACCAAATAACCGAACCGAATTTCTTCAAACCGAACTGAATCGAATGCATACCCCTAGTTTTCATAGTGCCGAGCCTTATTTACTGGTCATTATTTCTACCTTTCATCTATTCACCGGTTCTTGTGTTGTTGTTAGTATTCTCATGATGGTACTGATATGTTGTCTCTTTTTGTCTTTTCGTCTTCTTGAGCCGAAGATCTATCAGAAACAGCCTTTCTACCCCATCGGGGTAGAGGTAAAGTCTGCGTACACACTACCCTCCCCAAACCCCACTTGTGAGACTATACTGGGTCACCATCGTCGTTGTAATTGTCACTGTATATAATTCTGCATTATAATCCATACAAAACTTGTTTGTGAACCGAACGATCTCTAATAGTTAATAATCAGCATACATAAAAGGATAGTGGAAAATGTACAATATCATGTAATTAGGACTAATTTAGTTTACATTTTCATGTCTGCAACACATGAATCCTCCAAACAAAAGGCTGAAAACTACCTCAGCATCACCAAAAGGAATGAACTTAAGAGCACACCAAGAACAAGAAAATTGCATTTGACAGAAAGCTTATTTTGCTCTCTCTTCTTTATATTGTAAGTTCAATTGACTGCACTTCTGAACTAGACACAACCTTGTCAATTCTCACTTATTGCCTTCTCGATATCAGCCTGCAACAAAAATCAAGCAAGAATTTTTTACTTAGATGTCAACGCCATTTAGGAATGTACATGGACCAAGTACAAGAACAAGCAATTAGTTCTTCAATTGGATATCATCAGACCCCAAAAAGAATATGACATGAAAAACTTGTAGTGTTAAGACTAAATATAATGATACAGTAACTGACTAGTTCATGAGATACCTGAAATGTAAACAAGTTGAAGGCTCCTCAATCTACTTGGCACTAATATATGGTCTTTTTCGCCTCATTCCACAACTTGACAACATCCCAAGGTGAATAAGAGATTCGGATGTAGAAGCTAATAAGAAGGGGAGCCTTGGAGCAACAATCAAGTTGTCTCCATGTGTCCTATACGGGTTCAAGCCGTGAAATCAGCCATTGATACCTACATTAGTGTAGGCTGCCTACATCACACCCCTTTGGGGTGCGGCCCTTCCCTAGATCTTTGCGCGAATGCAGAATGCTTTGTGCACTCGGCTGCCCTTTTTAGATGTAGAAGCTAATAAGGTGGGATTTTGGGAATCATTAGTATGCCTATATATCATAACCTCTTGACAGAAATTAAATGTATGCAAACAAGAGATAGAACAAATGCTTTATATTTCTGTTCAAAACATGAAAGTTAATTAAGCTCTATAGCCTTTGTTCCTTTTTCCTAGAAAATGTGTACTGTTGCTTTATCAACTATAGCATACTCTCAAGTTCAGTGGAATTCTTCTGAACAAATACTACTGCAACAGCAATACCTTAGAGAATTAAGGGCAAGGGAAGGATAACCAGACAAACGTCAGCATTGGAAGAGAGAGAGAGAGAGACCTTGATTGATAATGGTGGAGTAGTCGAGCCATAGCGCCGGATAACTTTCCCTTCCTTATCAACCAAAAACTTGGTGAAATTCCACTTAATTCTGGAACCTAAAAACCCACCTTTGCTTGCTTTAAGGAAATTGTACACTGGTGCTGCATCCGGACCATTAACTCGCACCTGAGCATCAAATAGTTTGTGATTCCAGTTTGTTACCAAAACCTCTGTGTTGCAATCAAACAACAATACAAAATTTATTCATAGATTTGTTCAAAATCTTAATTAACATGACTGGAAGACACATACTATGCAGAACGTTATTCACAGCAAGAGGCTGCTTCCAGATTTGGGCAGAAAGACAAGAATATGTTCATGATACATCATAAATTCATAACTGGAAAACTTGATCTCTTTGATTAAAAATGAAATCACCTCCAAACCTAAATCTCACCCTGGGTAATATAAGAGCTTAATAGAGATAATGACAGTTTTCAAGTTATTTCATGTAGGATGTGAAAAGATATAAAATTGGACTCTTTAAGACTATAAGAATCAAAGTTTAATTGTTCTAGAGAAAGTGTGGTTAGGCAATATGCCAGACACATATAACAATTGACAACAAATTAGACTTTTGGTCTATGCATTTAACTATTGTCAACAAAATGGACATTTGGTCTTAATTCAATTTCAAAAGCTAGCTCATGAGCTCATAGTTGGACAAGACCATATAAGGAGATAACAATTCATTCCCTCAATGGGACTTAACCTCACCCACCCCACTCCCATGGCTGGACATAGACAACATAACATGGGGCACAATATCTGGTAAACAAAGAATTGATGTGATTTGTCTGGTCCTATACTAAGAAAAATGGATCTTGCGCTTAACTCAATCCCAAAGTCAGCTAATGAGGTTAGGATTGTCCATTATTATATAAGCAGACAACAACTCATTCCCTCAACTTAATGTGGGAATACACAATTAGATCAACATAAGAACAAGGGATAATTTCAAGCCAAACTATGCAAGACCATCCTTCCTGAGGGAAATTACATGTGGTTAATAAATAATCAAAATATTTTAAGCATTTCAATTTGTTGATGTAGACTAGTGTTCAAGATATAATTAAATACATAAAATTATGCTCACTATAATAGTTTAAACTTTTTAACAAGATGGTCACACATTTCAACATGGCACCAGACAAGGCAGAAGTCCTGGATTTGCGTCTCACGACTACCCACTATCGAATTGAATTTTCACGTGCTCGGCCCCAAAAAATCAAGCTCGCACGTGAGGGGGCGTATTGAAAACATAATTAAGCAAATAAAAGTGTGCTCTTTCATATGGGATGATCACACACTCAAAATTTCAAAATGAGTAACTCACAGACTAATACATATTTGGAAATTATCAATTGTTCACTTTAAATATAATGTTGCCAAAAGTTCAAGTGAAATAATTCTAGAACAAATTATTCAAGCATTTTCGAGAAGGTAACGGTGTGTTGGGCTTGGGGGTTTTGGGGGGTTTGGGGGGGTGGGGGAAGAGACTGAAGGATAATCGGCCTAAAGAGAAGGGTATCCAGTGAGGATGAAGCAATTACTGTCAGATACTCTATTTTATTATGTCAGAGATTTAAGTAGAGCCTGCCTAACTTTATAGTCTATTATCATACAATAGCAAAGTGCATAGTGATAATGTATAAAAAGGTCAACCTGGTGCACTAAGCTCCCGCTATGCACGGGGTCCGGGGAAGAGCCGGACCACAAGGGTCTATTGTACGCAGTCTTACCCTACATTTCTACAAGAGGCTATTTCCACGGCTAGAGGTATTTAAACAATTACAACTACCGCTACTATTTCCCAACAAATATTGATCAGCTTATTGGCCGTTAACAAGATAACCAACCATTTCTCCACTAGGTTCTTAACAGACATTTTACCTTGATTACTTTGCTCTTTTTTTTTTTTTTTTTTTTGAATGATTCAGTAGTAAAACACCAAAATCCAAGTATTATGAATAACTTATGGTAGAACAGAATAATAAACAAAATATCAGAACATATCTGAAGTCTGAATGTCAAGGTGAACATAAGAACAAGAAAGTCCAAAAACAAAGAATGAGGGATGGTATAGCCAATTGTCAACCTGTAAAAAGGAGGGGGGGGGGAGGGGGGGGGGATGATTTCAGCCCTAGGTTCTGATTATTCATGACACATTTTGTTGAAGGTAATGATAAGCTAACGACAAAATGGAACGTATTGGCAATCTTGCAAAATACTCTTGAGGACAGTCAAGAGGATCCATATGGCTTAACCAAAACACTGATCAAATGATTCTTGAACTCCTATAATTACTCCAATTCTCTTCAAGTCATGATTTTACGTTAAGCCCGAGGAGTACGCCACCCTTGGCAGTTATGACAGCATGTCACAATTGTCACTTTACGATTTGCTCCAAGTATAATCTTTACTTTATATATTAGCCCTCCTTGCAACTTGTTACTAGCGATGTCAACATGAGGCCGTGATCATTTTAATCGCCAACGCATATAAGTTGATCCTTCGGTGTGCATTATAATAGGGAGAATTAAAATGAATTAAGCATCTTCAGATTTGACTTTTTCTTTACTTTTTCAGTTTTCCTCTCCTTTGCTTTGCAACTACCAGAACTCTTTTGGTGTTCCTTTGACTTGAATAGGAGTTATGATTACTTTATTGAGGCAGAAACACTTACTTGCTAAAAGATTTAAGCAGTTTTGTCCAGCCACAGGTCTTGTACTTTCTCAGCCTTGCTCTTACATCTTATACCATCTTTTAACATCATTTGGTCCAAGTACAAGACCTAAAGGAAAGATGTGATCATGGTACAAGACCTGTGGCTGAGAAAGTACAAGACCTGTGGTGCACAAAACTGCTTAAATCTTGTACTTTCTCAGGTCTGATCTAAAGGAAAGATGTGATCATGGTCATCATGGCCGTACAAGCAAATATGCACATTTTTAATCCAGACTTATCCATTCACTGCTATAAAAGTAGCAAAGGCATTAAGTTAAAAGCTTCATAGGCAGAGACAAACCTTTCTTTGCCTCATTCAAAAGGATTTAAAAAATAATGTAGGTTAATTTGTAGTGGAGCTCAGACTCAAATAAATGGGTAAACAGAGAAGCTCAATAGGCATCTTGAAACTAACCTCAGATGCATGATTGATCATCAGATCATAAAGTGGAAGAAATGTCTCTCTTTGGCTGAATATTGGTAAAAATTACCAATTACCACTCAGCGTAGCAGGACGGATTATTTCAAGCGGACCCGGCCACATCTAAGGCAGGAGGGGAAGCACAAGAACAGACCCCTACCGCTCATGCACAAGGATACGCTTCTGCTATTTATCAGACCCCGGGGGTACTACCTACGGCAGAGTTCACGCGATTGCAGCGGCTAGAGAAGAGAGCAGGCCGGCCACGACCGTCGAGGAGCAGAAGCGGCTGGACAGATTTATGAGGCTTTATCCTCCCCAATTTGGCGGTGAGCCGTCAGAGGACCCATAGCCACATGATTTCATCAACCGTTGCAAACACTATTTAATTCTCTATGAGTTTGATCCGCCAACTGTCTTTCGACTTGGTATCTTAGTCCAAGTTGACCTTGGTGGATCAGCCCTTCAAGCAATAGCTTATAGATACGGTGTAGGAAAACAATTTACAAGAAGCACAAAACAGGATAAAAATGCAGGTTAAGGGGTATTTGCAATTAGCGATAAGATTACACATAAAAGTTACAAACTTACGTGTTCGAATGTCCCACATTGATTGAGGTAATGAGTTTAATCTCCTTATGTGGTCAGGGCCGATTTTCATTTCATAAGCTAGCTTTTGCGATTGAGTTAGGTCTAATGTCCATTTTCTTTACATAGTATTAGATTCAGACACATCCCTCTTGTTAGTTATTCTAATGTTCGGAACCCATGTTACATTATCCACACTCCAAATGGCCAACCGTGGCAAGTGAGGGGTATTAGAATGTCTCACATTGATTTATGGAATAGGTTGTTGTCTCCTTATATGGTCTTAGTGAATCCTCACTTCATAAGCTATCTTCTCGGGTCCATTCTCTCTACACTGTAGGCAATCATCAGTACCTATTAACAAGAACTCGAAGTTGTCCTCTGAGTATTTTGAGTAATACCAAATCATTCAAAGATTTGAAGCAACTGTCTAAATTTTTTTTTTTTTTTTTTTTTTTTTTTGAACTGGTAGTACATTAAGGAATTCATCATATTCCATGTCTCACATCTGAAGAAGAGGGTTGTGACAATGCAACTCCTTCAACTAATTTACCAGTTTGACACCCCTTATTCGAAGCAATGGCTATACTTGAACAGAGAGTCATAGAAAAAGGGGAACGTAACAACTAATCAAATATTAGTTCAATAAGTGAATCTTTTAACATAAGCCCACATGCGACAATTTTCCTTCACACGTAGTTTCCAGATTTCTAACTTTTTTTGAAGGAGAAAGAAATGCATATTACTTTACAGTTGACAAAGAGCACGAGAACAAATGGCAGCTAGAACTGCATTTCAAACTTTTGAATTTTCACTGTAGTACCAGGTCACACATTATTTTTTATACTAGCTCTCGTTGCAAGCTCATACTAGTGTCTTCAGTCTGAGGTTGAGAACTTTATAACTACCTAAGCCTATAAATTGATGCTTTCATATTGTAATGGCAGGAATGGGATGAATTAAGCATCTTCTATTTTGAACTTCTCTTCCTCTCTTACAGATTTCGTTTCTTTCTCTTTGCTTTGCAAAACTGGCAGCTCTTTGGTTCCTTTGGTTTGAGTTAGAGCTCTCCTTACACAGTCAACATGTTTCTACATTCATTACTTTCTAGTTCACTTGTTTTTCTATCATGTCCAAATGGTTTCGAGTGTTAACCAAAAGTTCGAATTATGGATAAACACTTTAGAAAGTAAGTTTGTTTTAGTACAAAAAGAAGATAAAGTAGATACACAGAAGACAGCATAAATAGAGTGAAATTGAAGTGAGATTAGACGGGATTACAGTGTATAAATATAGAGAATTCAGATATCTAGGTTTGATATTCATTGATAATGGTACGAAAGATGCAGAGATAACACATTGAACTACATTGGATGGTCTAAATGAAGAAGTGTCACCAGAATGTTATCCTATAGAAGGATACTTATCAAAGTGAAAGCAAGTTCTATTGAACGGTAGCAAACATCAAATACTACAGTTGATGTTAGACCACCTCTGAGGTCCGAGATGAGTGTATAATAGAAAATTGCATGTAAAGGATAAAACAAGAAAAGGTGGCAGTGGCTTGAGATGATTTCACCATGTCCAATGTAGACTTTTAGATGCACTGGTATATAGGTGTGAATGCGTGAAATTGAAGGTGTTAAATGAGACAGGAAAGACCTAAAAATCACATTGAAGGATGTTATCTAGGTAGATTTACCGAAAAAAGAGACTCTAAATTATTGAATATTGGATACAAGTTCAAATGAAGCAAAATAGATAGTGAAGATTCATATTGCCCACTCAAACAAGCTTGGAATTGAGGTGCAAGTTATTGTTCTTTACAAACTGTTTCCACAGCCAGCAGAGAATATGCTTATGACTTGTGTAATCCAAAGCATATGTACAAGGATTATTCAGAATGTAACAAGAAATAATGCAAGTCATTACGATACAGGGAAAGGGCCATAAACTTCAAAATGTTATCATTCTATCAGCATACCTTTTGGAAAATGGGATATTCAGCCTGAAATCTTGTGCACGCAAATTCTTGAGCTTCCTGACTCGTACCGGGCTCTTGCTTCAAAAATTGGTTGCAAGGGAAGGCCAATACCTCAAAACCTGAAAACTCAAATTAAAATTTATACATTAAGAGCCTGTACAGAGTGAGCAAACCTGAGAGAAACAAAATGCTGAAAGAACATAAGAGCACAAAAAGAAACAGGCCAAGACATTAAACAGAGCACCAACCTTTATCCTTGTATTGGTTATAGAGTTGAGTCAATTGAGTATAATTGGTACTTGTGAACCCACTGTTTCATCCAACAAGAAGAAAAAACACTATCACCATATGCACAAGTAGTACCATCAAAATTGTCATGGCAAAGAAACTGAGAACCAGTGGAAAATAGCTTAAATTTGAACATTTGAATTGAAAAATGAAAAGAACAGTAGTCGAGGTGGCCCGGACACCAGATGATTTCTTCTCATCTGACCAAGTCTTTTTGCTACCGTGGAATTAGTCAAGCTATGCACAAGTTGGACGGGGTTATCAAAAAAATAAAAAAACTGAATAATAGAAGAGAAGAGACGAAGAAAGAACCATTTGGAGGCAACATTAACGACAAGTAGCACCTTGCCTTCGTACATGCTAAGGTCTACATCTTTCCCTTTAATGTCCTGGAATATTGGATAACAAATAAAACACAAACCATCAAAAATAGAGCAAAATTATAAGAAAAGAGAAGAAACCATAATAAAGGGATGACCTTGACAGTGAATTCGTGGATTGATTTCTGTGGAACAGATTTAGAAGCACCCATTTTTTTATAAGTCTACTGGAGAAATGAATTTAGGAATGGGCAAAGATGACATCGTCGTAATAAAGAGGGATTAATTCAAAATGGATTTGGCTATGGGTCTGGATTTCTTGAATGTGAATGCGGTTGGGAGTTGGGACCTGGGACCTGGGACCTTCACTTCATTTGCCTCCTAATCTATCACTTCTGCCAAATCAGCAGTTACACTCCAAACCCACGTCTCCCACTCAACATGACAGACTTTCTTTCTCGGACGTTTGACCGAACTTTATACGGTTTATTTATGTTTGACCCAATTTTATACGGTTTATTTACGTTTGACTATTTGATCCTCTTCTTGCTTATTGCAATTAATTTTTCAACTTAAATTAGGTTCAAGTCAATTTATATGTACCTTTCTTTTAGAACTTCGCACATTTCTTTAAGAAGACAATTAGTAACATCAAGTATTTGTTTAAAGTACCTTTTCTATTCATAGATATTTGTTAGTCGTGGACAAAAATCATGTTCCGACCATTACTCATTACGTAATTCCATTTAGCACTGAACATGGCAAGTGAAATTTATTTTCCAATTGGCTTAAAATTGATGTTTATTTCTTTAATTTTCTTGACTCTTGTTTTTAGAATGAAACATCCCTAACCTTTAAGTTTGATCCATTTTCTGTTTTCTTTTTATTTTTTTCTTGCTTAAATTAAAAAGAAAAAATTATGAATCACTATCACAAGTTTTAGTTGTCTACTCGAAAATTGATTGTAAAATATACCAACTTTCAAAAGTAATACCAAAATAACCAAACCGCATAAACCAAAACCAAAGGTGAAACAGAACCATGCCGAATTTTTCGGTGTGGTATTGGTATAACATTTGTTCAAAACAGAGTACCAAACTGCTATAACAATGGGTACACCGTGCACATAATGCCGGGTAGCCTGAAATGCCCCAACAATTGCCAAAATGATGTTGACAAATCTCTAACAAGAGACTAAGAGAGGAGAGACCACATACCGATTAAAAAAGGAAAAAAAACACAATATAATAAATATACAAAACTTAGCTGCCTAGGAATATGCTACAGAGCTCTTTAGACAATGGACTATCCCCTGTGCAGTTGCAAAATAACTCTAAAATACATATATACAAGCATGAACTTGCTGTTCTCTGCTTCAGCGCACCTCAGCATACAAACTACTCTCGGATTAGTATAAACAAGCCGCACTACCTGCAAGAACAGGTGACCTATAAGAATGAATGCCTGAAAAAATGACATTAAATCGCTGCCTAAACTGTTAAATTTGTCAGCAAAATAGCAGTACCAGCAGCTATAGCTTCCTCTCTTGGGTCATCATCTTGGTCTCCAAAAGCCAGGACCTGCACAGCAAAAGCGACCGAGTTTTGCATAAATATTTCTTTAGAAGAAAATCTTGTTGTTTACTGCATTGAAAATAAAAAAAACAAATTAGAAAGAGAGAGTCAACCAACAAAAACAATAAATTAGCACACCACTTCTCACACTTCTCAGAACCTTCACTAGTTTATTATAATTCAATTCCACAGAGAAAGGTCATATGCTACTTCGGGACACTTAAATGCTTATATGTTCGTGTTTTCACCATCAACTTCACCCTACCTACTTCATCAGTAAGCTACACTGTAAATGGGTTTTTTGGCTATTTGACTGCAAATGTAGTGAAGAAAGTACTTTAGCAGGTGCAAAATCAAGGGCTGACGCTTAATCTACCACTGCACATCAGTAGTTCGAATAAAGACTTCCTGTTAAGTTTCTGCGAAGCTTCAAAGAGAAAATTGATGCAGCGTGCAAGTTATGAACCCCGATGCCCATCAGTAGTTCGAATAAAGACTTCCTGTTAAGTTTCTGCCAAAGCTTCAAAGAGAAAATTGATGCAGCGTGCAAGTTATGAACCCCGATGCCCCATCTACCAACTTAAAAGTGGCTCACAGTTCCATTGGCAGGTTTGGAGAAAACTTAAATCTGATTGGTTAAAATCACACTTAAAACGTGTAGCACATGTTTACTAAGATCAGATGACAGTAGCACATTGGAAATAGTGCAATGGTATATGTAGTTTCCACATGGATAAAAGTATTCAACCTCTAGAAGTCACCGCAATCGTGCGGTCGGGCGGCGGTCTGTGAGTAAAGAATTCCCTGCGATCCATACCCCGGGGAGGGTAACCCCACCTGTGGCTTGGTAAAGGTGGTTCATGTGGTACAGGGTATGGTTCAGCCGCATAGCGACCTCTGGAGCCATCTGGGTAGCAAGGACCTGAAAGAGGCAAGCAACAGTGAAACCAGAGGAAATAAAGACAATTCAAATACTCCGCATCCATTGCATGGTGCAAAAGGCTTACCAGAATAATGGGATGGTGTCATCCAGCTCTCTCCAATTTCACGTCGAGCTGACTTCATTCTATTATGATCCCTCGAAAAACTTCTATTATCTGCATTCTGCATATGGAATACATTGGAATAAGGGGTTGCTGTATCCCTCCGCTGATCAGCCTGAACATAAGAGAACTGATTTGAAGGAGCGGGGTGAGGTGGCCGCAAATGGAAACCCTTGCTAGAAGCCCCATCAGGTGGCTGTACTCCATTTGACAAGCAGAATGGTGGATGGGAAACAGCTCCATTGCTGGAAGGACGTGAACGAGCAGAGTCAAGCACCTTCAACGGTCCCTCAGCATGAATCTCTCTGCCATCAGGGGGATGACAATGAATAGCATCTGGGACTATCGGATGAATTTGTGGAGCTTCACACTGCTGAAAAACAGTTTCCTGCAAGTTGTCTTTGATGTTCTGCAGACCATGAACATTCAATCAGATTCCTACATCTACACGCACTAGCTTGATCTAACCAATACGGATTCACAAGAAAATTATTCATAACCAAAGAAAGGACCAAAGCAAATGTACCTGTAAACCCACAGAATACTTTGATTGAGCACAACCGGGGTTGGAATTCGATATAGAAGATGGAGGTGGAAAAGAAGATAGTGCAGGCGCAACTGAGGCCAGAGGTGGTGGAGGTGGAGGAGGGGATGTTGGCAAAGGAGGAGATGAGGGGGGGCCATCCCTCGGAAGTGGAGGATGGAAGGGGGCTCCAAGACAGCTCCCATCATCAGGACGTGAAATCTGAGCAGGATTTGTTCCGACACTGTAACTGACAGAAGCAGTTTCACCTTCACACACTGGAGACACATCTTCCATTTCAAGTTCACCATCAACATCTTCCAGGATATGTTTGCGCTTCTCAATAGCCAGGTTGGCCTCCTCTCCGTTGGATTTTCCAGCAGGGTGTTCTGGAGTGACAGCCTCAAAACTCTCACCATCAGAATCACTTACTTCTTCATCCTTGAGCATTGCAGGCATGCGAAAACCAGGAAGTTGAAAACTTGAATTGCTGAAGAAATACAATAAAGTTCAATACAACGATTCCAGACATCTCAAGGGGAAAAGTCCGAAATCATAAAGCATCTTCTCTTACTTTTACCAATAACATCTTCAAAGGGTACTAAATAACTTACCTTCCATATTCATCAACCAGCATACCCTCCATTTGTCTAATTGGATCATCAAAAGATCTTTCTGTCCTTTCTGTCCTCGTGGGACGTCGAGAAAACGCACGACTCGATGATAAACCACAAAAGGATTCAAGTTCTCGTATGTGGGGTCGAATAACAGACTCTGGAAGAATCTTTCTTTCCTGCCAAACTCTCAAAACCTATCAAGAAACAAGTAAGACAACGAGATCTATGTTTGACCCAACGTTGAAATTTGGGCATGCAAACAAAAAAAGGAATAAAAAAGGAAATATTTATCTTACTTTCAAACACTGCCTTCGATTTTCCTGAGAACTACTTCCAGGAGGAGCAGCTGCTACTACTAGGCGTGGCAATACCCCCTGAATTGCGGAAGGATAAATGCCGCCAATGTGACCTACAATAACAAATACAAGCAGGGAATAACAGCCTACCAGGAAGAAATGAAGCATACAAATGCAATGCCAAAAAGCAGAAAATACTCTATATAATTACCTTTCAATCCTCTAGAAAACTGCGCAATAGAATCAACAAGAAAGAAAAGATCCACCTTTTTATGTAAGCTTGATTCATTTTCTAAGTTTAACGCAATGATCTCCACAACCTGAGTCCATTCAACGTAAGAAAGAGTTAGATTAACTTCATGAAACAGGACAACCATGCATATTAGGAAATAAAAGATACAAATTCCAAATTTCCCAATCCCTGTCAATACAAACTCAAAACTTCAAATTCCAAATTCTATTTCCCTTTTCCAGGACAGGGAGGTAGAGGTAAGGACTTGATCAAATACAGCTAAACTTAGGGCATCAAAACCGAAAATCCCCTATTCTAACAACCTACGTCAAGGTGAAAGAAAAAAAAGCAATTGACCTTAGTTAAGACTAGGAAATTACATTGAACATACATCTAGGGATCCCAACTAGTTCAATATTTGCAGGATACGAATGTTACCCAGGTTCAGGCTTATCCTCACCTTACAGTACCAGTAGATTTTACTTTATTTTCTCAGAAAGGACACATTTAAAGCTTTTGATTGCATTTCTCAAATTGTTGTTACTGTTGTATTTTATTTTTTCCTTTTCCTTATCGTACTTTTGTCTCCCTATTCTTTCTTCTTCCCTTCTCTCTCTTTTCAACCATTCTTGAGCCGAGGTCTACCGGAAACAGCCTCTCTACCTCGCCAGGTAGGGGTAAGGTCTCCCAAGACCCCACTTGTGGGATTATACTAGGTATGTTGTAGTTGATTGCATTTGTCTATATAATATATCATTTAGTACACTTGAATCACCTTAAACATCTATATCAATTAAACTTCAGCCAGCAAAAGAACATAAATGGTCGTCGAATAAATACCATACATTCCTCTTTAACTGCATAAACAACCTCCTCCCAGTCCTCATTGTTACTGCATACACATCACCTCCCCTCCTTGAAGGGAATAAACATAGACCTCCTAGTCTCTTAGGAAAAATAGAACAAAACTATTCTTTCTGCATACTGAGGAGGTGACCTGACAGCTCATAACTAACACAATAAACGGAAGGGATCAGAGCTTAGCAAATTCATATCAGTAACACTCTTTCTAGCAGAAGATAAACAACCAAGCAACAAACTTTCCGTCAGACCACCTTTTTCCTCACCTGGTGAATCAAGCAGAAAGCCAGATAGATACTAAACAAACAAGCTGACAACTTGTAAACTGCCCGGAACATAGGGAACAAACACATTCTAACGAGCTTGCAAAAGCAAACAAGGGTAGGTTCAAGGAAAGACACCATTTTTATTCATCTGAGCTACAGACAGTTATAAGCAGCAGCACAGGGGGAAAGAGGGAACAAATCAAGAAGACAGCCCATCAGATAACACAGCCTAACAAACTATTACAAACAAAAGTTGTGACGAAAAGCATGTAACTCTACCTTAGAAGCAAAACCAAATTTAGCACAGTCTAAAGCAACGCGTGTGGCTCGACCAATGCTTTCTTTTGTCCTTGTTAGTATCCCAAGAGTGGCCTCAAAGGAACCTAAAGCAACATTGGCTTCTCCTCTGCTGCTCAATTTTCCAACAGTCCTTGGCTTGTCAGGTAGCTGATGAGACAAGGGACTAGAGCATCCATTACTTACATACACACTACTATCTACAGTAGACATGTTGCAAGTTAAAGTATTAGGTGTAGATACTCTAGTAAAGGAGTCCATCCCATCAGTAAGAGAGGATGACGAAAGGGTGGCTGAGACAGCTTTATCGCCCAACTGATCATCAGATACAGAGCTCAAACCAGACATGTGCAACTCCTTGAGTGACACGTCCCCAACTTTTTCAGGACTTGAAGACGAGGTCGCACTTATATTCTTTGATGCCGATCCAGCTTCTTTCATATTCATGGACCTAATATGAGGCATACAAGACAAAATGAACACAAAACCAGCAGATATAGGAACAGAAAAGGAGATACGAAAAAAGAAATGTAGGCTTGACCTGAAAACACCAGGTTCAACAGATTAGGGACCATGAGCAAATAAGACGGAAATTAATAAAAACAAAATTGAGATGGAATGACAGAGATTAATAATTTATGATGGGAAAATACGAAAATAACTTACTCTTCATTGTCTTGACTGCACCCATCTAATGAAACTTGGCATAAACTGTTGTTTTTACCACATTCAGCCTCCGCACTACCCAAACCCATAATGCCACCTTTTCCAGGTGAACTTGTTATTACCTCGTCATTAGATCCACAATCAGCAGATTTCCCTGAAATTTCAGAAATTGGATCTTCTAAATGTCTTTCTAACTCAGCAACTTCATTTTTGCAATTTTCATCAGATGGCATGACTGGCCCTGGTGAGGAATGTTGACATTTGAAGGTATCCTGCAACTCACTATCTGACTTGGCACTAGCAGAATGTGCAAGAAAAGCGCTAGAAGGGCTGTCATTTGATGACTTCACTCTTTCAGGTGTCTGTAGAGCAGCGCCCAAGACTTCACATTTATCTTCACAGGACACCTTTGCTGCGCCGTCATTCAAACCTAAAGGTGTAATAATAGCTGGCACCTCTGATAAATGTTCCAAGCCTTCCCCAGCTACCAATGCTTTAGCACTCACCATAAATTGAGTAACGTCTTCATGTACAGCACTAGCCGGGCTCCCCAGTCCACCCACATCAGAGTTATTCTCAAGTTTAATCCCTTCAGACAGCTCAGAGCAAACCTCCTTGGAACTCGAGCAACATCCATCCGTAGATGTCTTCATTCCACAGAGCCCATCCACATCTTTTTTATCATCATCTGCAGCATAAGCGGACATGGCCTCCAAGGCACGATGAAGCCGTTTTGATGGAGGTAAAGCAGATTCACCATCCAGCGAACTACCAAACTGTTTCCGGATTTCCCAGAATGGTGGTCTCTTTGGAGAAAATTTCTTAGACGGGGATGAATCATATGCATCACTTTTCACAGAATTAGAGGTCTGAAGGAAAAAACCATCTCCCCCAGGTACCTGTTCCGAAGACTTGTCAGAAGCTCCTGGCGATTTCGCCTCACTCCGCACCACATTATCTAACACCTCCCCTTCAGGTGCTGATCTACCCATACGCGCCCTGGCTCTCTTAAGCGGCGGTAAGTGCTCATCACCATCTTCTTTCAATTCCTTGGAATTGCTTTCATCAGATCTCACTGGGTCACTTGGCAAGGCATCTGCAGTTCTAGTTGTCAGTGTCTCAGGAGCTGTTTCTTTGTCTAAACCAGCAGTGGACTCGGTTAAATCTGTGTGCAGTCTCTTTCTGTTTGGCTTCCGTTTCTTCTTGAGTATTACCGCACTACTTTGGAACTCAAGTCTCTGACTCAACTCAACCTCCGATTCACATTGCACAGCACACCTATACACAGGTTTACAACCAGATTCCACACTGCTGCCTTCATTTAAGCTCAAGCCGCCAGAGTCAACAGTAGCAACTTCAGAATCACTCTCTTCCATGCTGCCATTAAAAACAAAAGCAGGTTGTTCCATATCGTTCCTATCTAAACAATTTGATGGCTTTTCATCCATTTTATTCCTTCTCACAGATCTATCCCTTACTGTATTAGCACCATATCCTGCATGGAAAGAGGGCAATGCACGATTTTGAAGTATTTCAGGATCGGTTCTCAAAGAACTTCTCAACCTACGTTTAGGTGGAGCCCTTCTCTCTATATCACCATTTCTTAACCTTTCACCAACAGTTTTCCTCCGGGTAGAATAAGTCTTTGCAGCATGCATATCCATTACCTCCACATTTGAAGTAGGATCAACTGACAGCATTTCACCATCCTGGGAGGCATCGTCCTCATCCTTTGCAGCAACTGCACCAACGTCATTTTCAAAGTCTGGTTCACTTTCATCTCCAAGGTTCTCTTTTGAAGAAGATTCAAGCGTGTTAAGAGCTTCACCCTCCAAATGAGTTTTGCTCAGTTCAACAACCATGGTGTCACTCCTAAGAGCAGCTTCATTGGTTGAATTACAGTTGACAGGTTGCTCCTTTTTCAGCTTCTCAAAGCAATCAATAATCTCATTCACAGCACGAACAAAATCAGCACCTTTTCCACGACGTTTAACAAAAAGAGATTGTTTCTTCTCTTCGGTAAATGCTTCGACATCCACAGGATTGCAGAAGGCTCTGAATTCAGAAAATAATTACCAAATATCAAAGCCATGAAATCAAAGCCTAGAAAATAAATGATGTCACACATGCAAAGTTTTCAGACAAACCAGAATTAACAGGCAACAATGCTCTAACAGTAAAGGAATATAAAAGAAGCATATGCTAACTTCATATCGTAAAAGAATGGGGATAGTCGTCGCAACCTCAGTTTATTCTAGCTCCTTAGCTAAAAATAGAGTTAGACTATTGTCAGTAAAAACTATCATCTCCTAACATATTTAGCTCCCAATACACCAAAAAAGAGCAATGAATCAAGAATTGTACTAAGTGGTGTATCTGTAAGATAATACCATCCTCGAATTCCTAACATACAGTAGACATCCTAAAAACATTGTTTTCTTAATTTCAAGGTGTATATTCTTAATTCTAAAGTGTGCTTCCACAATACATTTAGTGATGATCACTATCTTACCAAAATCATAGATAAATATTGCTAAGAAACCTAAGCAAGGGGACTTGATTTTAAAAAAGAAATGTTAGCAAGGAGACAACTTCATTCAATCAAGTCAGTAGATGAAAGAGGTTCAACCACACAAAAGTGACCAAGGACTAGAAGAAAAAATAACATGTCATGGTAAAGAAATAGAGCACTCACATTTGTTGGGTTCCAAAAAAGTAAACTAACACTTTCTTCCGGTCTCTCGAGTAACCCCACTTCTCTGGCTCACTCACCTGTCATAAGCAACAAAAACATGTTTAGGCTTCTTCCCCCCATTCTCACATCTGTTAGTCAAATGACGGGCAAAGAAAAGAGATAGAAAGCGTCAAGGTGCTTCCGGACATCATGTGAAAACACATAATTAGAGGAAGATGAATCTAATAAAAGAACACTTCTTTGGATAAGTAACTTATAAAACAGAGGTCTTCTATAACTGAGAAATCACCAAGGCCAGGGCACACGGATAGAAACGCAGTGGATTATGGGCCCGCCCTCTATCCTTCTCCAATAAAAATACCGAGCTTCTGTCTATGGAAGGGTTCAAACCCGTGAACTTACTAAACAGAATATTAACTAGTCTGTTTGCAACTCAGGAAAAAATGTAAAGACAAAATTCTTTGTTACATATGTCTTAAAGAAAAAGCCCATAAATTGAGCTTAATAAATGATATTCGTACAACATAGGATATTAATTCCTGCATTACTTACAAAACAGTCCCAGTTATTGCCAGAACTAGAAGGTATACACTAACAGATGTTGCTAGTGATATTAAAGGTAACCTCTTGACAATCTATAGTCCTCTGGCTTTGAAATGTTTCTTAGAGTTTGAGTTGCAAGTTATAAAAATAAAATAAAATAAACCAATGAATAAACAAACTTTTCCATAAATAGACCGTCTTTCACTAGATAGCCCACTATATGTGCTTGTTAAACTTATTTGATGGCAGCACTCCCACGGGTGTGGCCTAGTGGCCAACCAAGTAGGTGCATACCTTGAAAAATAAAGGATCATTTCAAGTGGAGACTGAAAAGAGACATAAAACACTAGGTGATTTCTTTTAATCTACCTAAGCCTTAGCAGCCAGAGTTACTCGATATATGTACTAGTAGAAGGCAGCATTACCGGGTGGAATAGTTAAGGTGTGCGCTAGATGGGCCAAGTACCACCGTTATCAAAAAAAGAAAACAAATTAACATGATGGTTGTGCAGTTTCTTTCTTTTCTTTTCTTTTCCCCTTTTCGTTTGAGGGGTAATTACGACATTTTACACTTGCTAAAAGCGTGCATACAAGCATTGCTGTTAAAAGCACAATTACGCCCAAAAACTATTGTGTCAAACATACTTTTATTGTTACTAAATACTCTCTAGCTCTAGCTCACGTGAAACTATTTCCTGATTAGTTTAGTTTGTTCGATAAAAACAACATATTTCTATATTTAAAAATAGTTTAACTTTAAACTTCTCATTTTACCTTAATGAAATGTTGTTCAGCCAAACAAACGTTAAAGTATGCTTAAGACCACAAGTTATGGCATATTAAAGACCACAAGTTTTAAAACTTGTAACTTCTCTTTTCTTTCTTAAACACCGTACAGAACCAAACTCACATAAAAGTTTTAAAAGATACTTATATGTTTTAGCAATACTTATCAGGTAAATTTTAGATCGGAGCTTTATCTTCAAGCATAGACCAATCAATATGGGAAACTACTTGTGATCTAATATGTCTCCAGATGACGATGTACACAACCCACTTGACTATTTTAGCCGATTAACTGCACACAGATGAGTAACCTCTACGATGTACCATCTAAAGTAACTTGTTAAAAAGAATATTCTATGCCATAATAATGTTGTCAAAGATTAAAAAAATCTGTGAAGCGACATCAGAAGCACCTTTTAGTTAAGTAACTAGGAGATTAGTTTTTATTTGCAATAACAGTGGCATTTGGGGCACCTTGTGGCACCTCTACGATGTACCATCTAAAGTAACTTGTTAAAAAGAATATTATATGCCATAATAATGTTGTCAAAGATTAAAAAAATCTGTGAAGCGACATCAGAAGCACCTTTTAGTTAAGTAACTAGGAGATTAGTTTTTATTTGCAATAACAGTGGCATTTGGGGCACCTTGTGGCACCTCCACCATATACATGTTATATTTTACCAACACAAATTCGGATAACTTCACCAACCACAACTTACATAACATGCATCAAGTAAAAATTACATCAATCAAGCTTAAAAACTTTCATACTTTTATCATTCAGATGCAAAAACGAAAATTGAAGTTCACATTCAAAAACCAATTGTCAAATTTCTTATGCTATATTTCAATTTCCCACTCTTAACCATTATAGTACCGTTGGCTAATCACACTTGGTGTTCGGTGACAATTCGGAAAGACATGATCAACGTGCGCCATAGCGTGTACACAAAAACGACACCTAAACGAGGCAAAACACAACCTACTTTTCACCAAACTACAGGACGTATTCAAGCCTTAAAAATGCCTTGAACAACGAATGGTCGACATTCTCCTACACTCTCACTCAATGAGTCTAATAAACATTCATCCTAATTTTGCTTGTAGAGATTTAGGACCCGTTTGGCCATGAGTTTTGCCAAAATAAATTTGGGATTTATTTGGCAAACTCATGTTTGGCCATAAATTTTTCCCACATTTTGGCAAAATCCCAAACTTCAAATTCCAAAATCACCCCAATTGCTGATTTTGGGCCAAAATCCCAAAACTTGGGAATTTTAAACATGTTTTTCAAAAATAAAGTTGGGAAATATGTTTTGAAAACGTATGTCCAAACACATTTTCATCTTAAACCAAACTTCACCCAAATCAGATTTTTCAAAACAAATTTGGGAATCTATGGCCAAACGCTAGCTTAGTGTCTCCACAAGCTTTGGTTCAATGTTTTAGAGGCTAAGCTAAAGGAAAAGTGTACCGTAACTCCAATGAGGGATGTGATTTTTCACCACGAGGAACAACTTCAAACCCCTACAACTTAGCATTACACAAGTTTTTTTTACTTTTGGGTCCTCGAGTTTGAAAAGGGGCTCAATTTATAATGAATAATGGAGTTCACAGTTATCACCTATTTCAGTTTCTTAGTTTCTTCGTTGATATGAGGTAACAAAAGTCATTGTCGTTTCACTTACAAATGGTTCATTTGATTTCATCACTTTTTTACTGGAATCTTACCCGAAAAAACTTTCTAGGCCACCATTCTTAGGAAATGATGCAAGTTTAAGCACTCCTAATGATAATTATCTATAAAGAGACACAACCACAACGGCTCAAAACAACAACGAAATAACACGATGCTTAAAGAAATTTTCATCCACATAATACAGGTTTCTTAGCAAATCAGGTCTCCACCCTCTTTATTTCACAATTCTACTCATAACGATCATAGGTAAATTCATCACCTTAGTATTGCTTTTGCTTTTGTTTATCTTTTACATTCCACTACTAATGTCATTAATATCTTGAAAGTTCTACAACCAAGAGAACTAGAGATTGGCCAATTATGACAACGCATGCGCCCTATGAAATCAGGATACTAGTTCTCTAAAACAATTCAACAAATGCACCAAAATAAAGAGAGAACAAAAACGAGAAATGAAGCCAAATTAATCAGCCATCCTCAAAACAATTAAGCAAATATGATTTAACTTATAGTCAGATCCTTTTTTATTAGCTAATTCATATTAAGATCATTTGAATGAGCAAATAATATATCAGTCTACATAAAGGTTGGCTCACAGTGCACTTAAACCCTTTTGCTACGTGCATAACAGGTAGAACGCTTCGGAAAACAAGATTAATTGGCGCTTCAGTGCAGTCATACATGTGCAGGGCATACACCTCAAAACCAATGAGTAGTTCAGAACTATTGCCGATTTCAGTTTCATGGTTGAATGTTTGATAATAAAAATCATTATCATTCATTGCTTTAGAGAGGGTAATGTAAGTCGAGACTTTCTACACTGGCTAGCCAAAAATAAATGAACATAAATCAAATACACCTAAAACTGGTCTGTTTTGATAACACATTTTTTACTCGAGTCTCATCCGAAAGAAAACTTTCAAGGCCACCTACTTCTTGGAAACAATGCAAGTCCAAGCACGTCAAATGATAATTATCTATAAAGAGCGCAATGCAATTTTATCAAAAGCGAAAAGCGCAAAAAAGCAAAAAGGTTAGTTGGGGCTTTAAGCGCAGAGCGCAAATAAAGCGTGGACTTTAATGAAAAAAGGCACAACTAAAGAAAAAAGTAAAAATATGTATATGTAGTCCAAGACTAATAATTATAAACATGATTAACAAATATATGGACAAAGAAATTTAAAAAAATTACGATAAAGTGAAATCAATTGGTTAATGCGCATTTCCAGGATTACACTCATTGGCAAGGAAAAGTATGCCTAGAGCCTTGATACGACACTAAAGCGCCCACAAAGTGAGGCGAAGTGCTCAACATGTTTTGAGCCTTGCTTTAGGCTTAAGCGCGCTTTAAGTGCGCCTTTGACAATACTGGTGCAATGCCTCAAAACTGCAGCGACTATAACCTGCTGCTCTAAACAACTTTTCATCCGCATAATACAGATTGCTTAAGCAAATCAATGTCTTTTTCCTTTCATATTTCTACTTAACGGTCTAAGGTAAATTCATCATCTTAGTAATCTTTTTGTGTATCCTTTACCTCTAATTAATAACGTCATCAACAACCAAGAGGCTTTGACATTGGCGAATTATATTGTCAACACGTGGGTCCCATATATCCTTTTCCTTGGACACTAGAACTCCAAAAGAATTCAACAAATACACCAAAAGAAACGAGACAATAAGAATGAGAAATGAGGCTAACTAAACAACCATCATCAAAGCAATTGAGCTAAAACAAGTTAAATTAGAAGTTTTTTTGCTTCATGCGTCTTTATTAGTAAAAAAAAGGGGCTCTTCAACCAAGAAGAGCATTTTGGTAGGAAGGCCGACCACTACATAAGTCGCCATCCGTTCAGGAGAGCTCTACCCCGGTCTCACTCTGACATCGTACTATCCTAGACCTCTGTCTATCCCGACATTGATTGAAACTCATAGTTCTAATACTTGCATTGAGGGAGTGGTAAATTAATTTTTTGTAATTAAGGACCTATCTATTGTTTTTTGGTGAATACTTGGTGCCTACACAATGAGCATATTAGTCCTGGTGTTTTGTAGAGCGAGAAGCGGAAAAAAACAAGGCGGCCTCGCCTCACTGAAGGGAGAAGGGAGAAGGGAGAAGGGAGAAGGGAGAAGGGAGAAGGGAGAAGGGAGCTTTTTCCACGTGAAGCTCAATTTCACACATAAATAAAAAAAATTAAATAGGCATAGATAAATGGCCAAGAACTCAAATATTAAGCAAATGTTTCAATTCTTAAATCAAGAAGTAAATAATAGATACTAAAACTAGATAGTGAATAATCCTCAAAAGTCACAACATATTAAGCAAATGCAAAACAACATGAGTTCTTGCCAAATTTTCTAACCAGAACAAGAAAAATGAAAGAACAGAAAAACAGAGCAATAAAAACTGAAAAAACAGTGTAGTCGAACAGAAGAACAGAGCATAAATTAGGGCACACGAACAGAGCATAAATTAGGGCACAAGAACAGAGCAGTAAAAACTGAAAAAAATAGAAAGAAGAGAAAAAGGAGTCGAACAGTGAACTAAAGAAAATCAGAGGAAGAGAAGAGAAGAGAAAGAAAATAAGAAGAAACTTACCTGTCGTCACTTGCAGCAGAGTGTTTGCGTAAGTGTATTTGCGAGTGTATTTGCCAAAAAAAATTTAAAACCCTAACAGATGCCTTACCCTCGCTTAAGCGCGCTTTTTTGCGCTTTTTCCATCGCCTCGCTTCTCCCTTTTTAGGGTAAAGCGTGTGCTTTTTGATGTGTCGCGTCTGCGCTTTAAGCGAGAAGTGCACGCTTTTTATGACACTGATTAGTCCATATGATTAGATGGCATCCATACCAAACCATTTTTTGCATAAATTGTCTGCCTTTTTCCTATAATACTATAATACTTGTTTGATAGTATTTCCTCACAACATCGTTAAATTATTTCTTTTCAAAGAATGACAATCTAAATTCTATTCCACTTGAATGCCAATGTTGTCAGAGGCTCATTTGAGAGGCGCTTGAGACCTGAAGCTCAGGATAGGCGCTTCGCCTCACATAGGTTACGCCTCAGTGTAGGCAAGGCACTAAGGCATGTGCCACATTGCCCATAAGCTCTATCTTGAATAGGTTGGTACTAAATAATGAATGTGATTTGCAAAAACACATTAATTGTTATCATTATGAGTGAAGTTGTTACTTATTCTTGCATTACATATATGTTTTTATTTTTTTCTTCGTCGAGCCTTTTTTAACTAAAGCCCACACTTCAATTGCCCTTTACAATTAAAGCACCATTGAACCAGAGAGCTTTTTAACGCTTTCGCCTTCACCAACATTGTTGAACGCCTTGTACTTTAATACTTGGTCATTTGTTCCTAAATCCTTCTCATTCTCATGTCGTTCAAAGCAAGGGTCGGGGACAAAGTGGAACAGCAAGGCCCATTTTCACCAAAAAGTCTTGATGCACCGCATGTAAAATAGAGGCAATCATGCAATATAACTAGATTGGTGACTTAATATCCAAAGGCTGTAATACTTGTTATCTTTTTCAGTTAGTGAAAATGTACAATAAATGTCCTTTGTAAACATTATACAACTCTTTTCTTTTTTTCCTTCTCAAATTTTCAATAAGGAAAGATAAGAGATTAAACTTTTTAATGCTTTTAACTTGTTAAATGCAAATGATTCATTTTCTCGATTAGATTAGATTAGAGAACATAATCCCCCTCCGTTTCAATTTATGTATCTTACTTTCAAAAAGACTGTCACATTTCTAAAATAAGCAAGTTTTTCATTCTTACATTTCCATTTAACCTTAATGACACACTTATAGGAATGACATGACACAACTAAGACTACAAGATTCAAAAGGTACTTCTGGTATGTTATACACACATTTAGTTTAAGGCTACAAAATTCAAAAATATTCTTTACATCCTTAAACTTCGTACCACGTCAAACTAAGACACAAAACAAGGTGGAGAAGGTAACATTTATCAGCGTTGTCTGGCTAGAACAGACCGCAAAGGGGATAATTCAGCAAATATTTTTATCTTGAACCGATTCGACAGACATATAATTTCAAGAAATATCTCTCCGCAGAGCAGAATTTGTAAAAAGAGAGAATAATACAAAATTTCCACAGAATACCTGTTACTACTGAGCCCAAAAAAGACACAAATATTGCCAAGGATATTATAAGATAAACTCAAATTCAAGCTTCCGAGTCAAATATGAAATGACTAGTTCCGTGGGCTAGTAAGATCACTATTGAGGTGAGGGTCCGAAGGAGACTCAATCTTTCACTATTCAGGAGTAAGGGAAAGCAAATGCGATCTAAGCAAGACGCCCAAGCAAGACGCCCTGGAATTCCATTCTGTAAGGAAGGAGGACCAACTGAATAAGTCTCCAATCAATCGTAGGCGGGTGAGAAAATTGATTTGCCTCTTTCATTTAGTGTTCATTGTTGAATCGGACGCTTCACCCCCGCCCCCAACTACGGGGGAAGTCACACTATAACTTCCTGCCTTGACCTAGGCCTCACATCGATCGTTCTGTCCACTGAACTCATCAATCAACCTTGACCTTGACTCTCACCACGTACTCCAAATCTATCTATTAATGAAGACGCTTTATCTAATGAAGCAGGAAGAAGACTAGGAAAGCAATCGAAAGAGAAGAGCTAATTGGAGTACGCCTGGAACGACGAACGAGGAGTGTGAGAAGAGAGTTTCGAAGGTCAGATCGGGTTGGCTTGGCTGGTAAAGCTTGTGTTAAATATACAAGCCAATATCATGAATTCACTTCCTAAAGTGATAATTCTAACAGAGCGAAGAATCAGAGTTCAACAAGAAAAGGCGAATCAAAATTAATGGGATATTTAATATCTGGTTCAGAGAATATCAACATGATAAACTAAGCATACAGCCAAATACGGAACTCACAAAATTTCAACCCGAGACTTCTTCGTCTGATGAAGGTGGTCTCTGTGCCAGCTTACACGAACCTAGACATTCCACCGGAAACCTACTATCTCCCACAAATGCTTAGGGGTATAGGAACAAATCAATTAATATTTTTTGCATCCGCTGGGATTTAAACCTCATTTTTACCATTTTTAACTACAGTGTTTTCGCATTTTCCATAGCTTGAAGGCTCTAATCTAGCAAGAAAATGGGCAAATTTTTTTATAAAACCATCAGATCCACGACTCACAACTGTTATAAAAGACCCAAGCACTAATCTCATGAAAACAAAGAAAGAACAACAAATACCAAAAGTGCCTACCCGCAAAAGTAAAGGAATAGAAAAAGGAAAGTAGAAAAGGAGAAAACATTCACATACCGTAGCAGGCCATGCCGGAAAGCCTTTAACCTTAGCAAGCACAAGATCACCGACTTTCCACTGACGGCAAGCGGCAGCGGCAGCCGCTGCTTTACTTGTACCTTTTCGTCGACTGGGCGCCATAGAAAGCTAACCAATCAAAGCAGCGAAGGAGCAAATTTTCAAGGGATTCCTGAACGTAAAGGAACCAAAACCACCCACTTGTCCACACAGTTTGATATGTAGATTCCGAGGCATTGATGATCGGTCATACACAATTTGATAACAGAAAATTCACGAATTAAGAAAACCCTAACCCTACTGCTACAGAGGAGAGAAACAAAGGGAAGAAGAAAGAGAGTGTGGAATTAGCGGTGGGCTTTAAAACCCTAACCCTAATGTTACAGAGAGAATAGAGGAGAGAGGGGGGACAAAGGGGTAGAGAGTTTTATGGCGAAAGGCCGTTCACACATAAAATAAAATAAAAGTAAAAAGAAACAGATATGAACGGTGGTATTGGGAGGGGGTTGCTAAAGTGCGCCGAAGGAGTGGGTGTCAGTTAAGACTTTGAAAACATATATTGGCTATCGTGCACGTGGTGGTGATATTTGCATTTTTGCTTTAGATACGTGTAGGAGCACGTGACTTACCAACTTCTACTTGACACCTGGGCCGGATGTGACAGATGCTCAATAAACCTGTGATGGGCTTAGGGCCCATAGGGTCTGAACTTAAGTTCAAGAGATAGAATCACAACAGTCTTTCTATTGAGGATTTATCCTTATACACTATTTAAAATTTTATTATCTTTAATATTTATATTTTATTAATTAATCGACATAAACAAATTTTATTTATAAAATATATACAATACACCTTAAAAGGCTCTCAATCTATTAATTATGTCTTTCAATCAAGAAATTTAATTATATCCTTTTCTTTTCTTTTTTCTCATCTCTCCCCTCTTCTTTCCAGAATATTGGGACCAAAGATACTCCCTAACAGTCAACATTTTTTTGTAAAACAAATCAAATAATTACAGTAATTTCTTCTACCTTAGGACATTGTTCAGCTATTAAAGAACGAGATTTCCCCAAAAATTTGTTAAGCTTAAAAGATGTGAAAACAGTAAATATTTTTCCTTTAAAGCCTCACATATTTTCTATATATTTTATACAACTTATCTACAAGTTTCATATATTATTTTTATCGATTTATATACAACTACAAATCATACAACTTAAATACAAATTTTATACAAAATTTAAAACAATATGTCTTTTGTATATTGTGTATCTGCTTTATACATAGTGAAAATAAATTTCATACAACTAATTATATATTATACAACTTATCTACAACTTTCACATATTATTTCTACCTAGTTAAATACAACTACAAAAATATACCACTTAAATACAAATTTTATACAAAATTTATACAATATGTCTTTTGTATATTTTGTATCTGATTTATACATAGTAAAAATAAATTTTATGCAACTAATTATATATTATACAATTTATCTACAACTTATCTATAATTTTCTTACATTATTTTCTATAATTTTTCTACAATTTCGTAAATATAGTGCATATCACGTCTTCTTCTTCGAGTTTCAATTTGAAATTCAGCCAATATCAAGTCTAATCTTTAGCAAAACACCCTCAAAATTGAGATATAAACTCCAAACCATATTCTCAATTGTTTGCAACAACACCCAATCCAAACAAAGAATGGTTTTTGAAAACCCAAATTCGAATTCAAAGCTTCAAATTTTTTTAATGGTTGTCGATGGTGGAATTGCTACTTTCTTTTTCTTTGCTTTAAATTACTGAAATTAGGGATTGAGACATAGAGAGAGAGATAGAGAGAATACCCAATTCATTGCAACAACAACCAATTCAAACAAATAAACTTTTTTGAAAACCCTAATTTGAATTCAAAGCTTCAGATCTTTTTAATAGTTGTCAATGGTGGAATTGATAGAGTGATTTTAGGACATTAATTATTATCATTAATTCCTTTAAAATGTACATAAATAGTAGTAGGGTATATAAAATACAATTATAGTAAAACTTGAGTAAAAATGGTAATATAGTTTCATATAATGTATAAGAATGTAAAAATTACTTCTATCAATTGGACTGGGCCATTTGGGCTGGTCTTAGGGCGCTTGCTAGGCTGGGAATTAACGAGCATGAGCCCGAAATAGCTGAGATCCAGCGATGTAGATATCTTAATAAGATGTACCATGTACTTGTGAGAAAAAATCAGTTTCACACTTAACCTTTACGGACGTACTTTTTCCACATTATACTTGTGAGGAAGTGAATTTAATACCTCCCTATACATATACAACTAGTCTCACAGTGAAAGGTGTTGCACACTCTCCCTATGTCTTGGCCACATTTTACCACATCAGATTCAATTTGATTTTAACTTCTTTGTTTTAAAATAAATTACTCCTTTTCCTGTTTTTTATTTATAATTTGCATATCTTTCCTTATATTTGTTATGAAAAACTCTTCTCTCATACTTCCTTCATACCCTTCACCCCAACAACAACACAACAATAACAATAACTACCCAGTATAATCCCACCAAGTGAGGTATGGGAAGAGTAGGATGTACGCAGCGTTACTCCTGCCTGGAATGGTAGGGAGACTATTTCTAATTGATCATCGGCTAAAGATACCCTTCACCCCAATTAAAAAAAATTAATTATATAAATAGTTTTCAGGTTAACTAAGATTTTTGGCATTGTAATGCCAAGAGGAAAAGGGTTGAGAAGAGAGATATGAATGTGCTTGGAGTTTGATCGGAGAAAATAAAAGCTCGCTGGCGTCGGAGGAATTTTTCCGGCCAACATCTGGTTGTATTTTATAGTTTAATTGAGTTTTATCATGTTAAATTATTTTCATGGGTTTTCACTAATCAAATGTAAAAATACAGCCAATGACTTTTGCACTCTTTGTTCATTTTAATTTTCTGTAAGGAAGAGGAAAGGGGGATCGACATCAATGAAGGTTTTGCTGATAGAAAAATAAAAGGAGGAGGAAAGACAAGAAAAGCTGGGGAAAGAAACGGAAAAAGAAAAAAAAAGAAAAGAGGGCTGATCACGGACTAATTAAATGTATTAAATACATAATGTCCAATAAATATTTGACACGTGTACAATTTAATGAGTTTTAAACCTTTGTTTGGCTCTTCACTTGCGTTTAAAAAGATTCTTTTTTTCTCTTTGCCACGTCATCTTTCATGGAGGTATTAAACTCACTTCAAACAAGTATAAGGAGGTAATTGGACGTCCGTAAAGGTTAAGTGTGAAACTGATTTTTTCGTACAAGTACATGTTGTATCTTATGTATTATCCCCAAGTCTTTTGGTTAATTGGTTTATACATCTAATTATTGTTTTAATTTAAAAATAAACTTTTAACCTCAACTCCAATCTGGATACTCTATGTGACAATCCATTACATTAATAATTGTTCGGGAAGTACAAAGTCCACTAGAGCGTTCTTTAGTATGTGCATATACTGAGCTTGGTTGAAGTCTTAAATTTTAAGTTAGTCACCACAAAGTACCTCCAAGCTCACGAGTACTGGTTGGAAAGTAATGAATACCCCTACGCCCCAATGTGGATGGAGAGAAGTGCAGACATAGATTCTGTGACACCGCTAAAGTTGTATCCGCATTGCAAAAAATTATCAAATTTACCCACTTCGGAACACACTTCAGATATACACGTCTGAAGTTTTAAAATTGGCGTCTTGAGATAAATCGGGTCTGAAGTTCTTTCGTCATAGCACAAACTTCATACAAATTCGTTTGACGTTATAAATTTTAGCATGGATTTGTCACAATATAAATGTTAGAACAATTGAGTCTTAAATTAGCCCGTTGAAGTGCAAACTTCCGGTATGAAGTTTTCTAGCCATGGTGCGAACTTTTGACAAATTAGTATGAAGTTCACACTAGCGCACACAAATTTCAAACAAAATTTGTCTGAAGCTTCATTATCTTCTTCTTCACAAACTTCATTATTATCTTATTCTTCTTCTTCTTTTATGACAAATTAATCTGAAGTTCGCACTAGCGAACACAAACTTCAACCTCAGAATGGATGATGAATGGAAGCGAGATTGGATTGACGTATAGAAACTACAACAATTTTTTCTAAAGTTGCAAAAACTATAAAAACTCGTGATCTGATGCAATCGATAAGAAGAAGAAGAAAAGACAGCAAAAAAGAAGAAGAAGAATATGAGGAGACGGCATCTGAAGTTTGCTCAGATCGGGTACAAGCTAAAAAAACTAAACAAGTGGGTTCAAGTTAAATAACAAGGTGCAAATAGGGTATGTCAAAATTTTTACATGTAGATATTGTATATCTGTTGAAGGGCTTAATTATAATATGGTTGGACTAAAAATAAAATAAGACATGTCAAGATAATCTTACCTTTTTATATTAGTATACTCAAAGGGTGTGTTTGGTATGACGAAATATATTTTTCAGAAAATATCTCCTAATTTTTCATATTCGGTTGGCTTAAATATTTGAGATATATTTTCCTCATGAACTCATTCTCCTCAAATTAGAACTTAAATTGGGAAAGATTTTCCAAAACTCTTTCTTAACCTTCCCAACCTCCACCTCTTGACCTTCACCCCTAACATCGTCGCCACCATTCCGACCCTAGACCCCCACCTACCACCCTCTCTCGCCTTTACCCATTTCGTCTCATATAATATTTCTAAATTATATATTTTAAAAAAATAATATTTTTGCTACCTAACTAAACTCCAACAAAAATAAGTAAGAAAATAACTTATTCTTAAAGGAAAACATTTTCATTCATACCAAACACACCCAAATTATGAGCATATTTTACCGGGAGTGGCTAATGAGAAGCAGAAACGAGTGACACATTTTTAAATTGTATCCGGTTCAACTGGTTAGGCGGTCTGGCGCATTATTCACTGCGCTTTATTTAAAGCAGTGTGCGTCATCCGGGGTGATAAAAAAGAACCATTCCCTGTTGACAGTGTACCTGTCCCTTAATCATCAGGCTACCCTCGGATTCTTCCCTCCAGATATTAATGAGGTGGGCGGGAAGGATAGAGCCCAACTTATTATATACGGATACGGATATTCCTTGTCATTCTAATCTTGATATAGTTCCAACAGGCCTATTCTTTGACTCTCCTATAGTGTATAGTATATTCTTTCCATCTTCCTACTAGGATAGATATTCTAACAACAAACTACCTAGCTAGCAAGAAGCCCCGAATCCTTGATTTGGCCAGGAAAGACTGCACTGCTTTGGGCCCAGGAAGCGAAGGGAATGAGCTCGGCTGCTTCTCCTCCACACTTCTTTTTCTCAGTGCCCGCAAATTATGTACCAACGAGAGTGTGTTAATTTTATGTTGGTTCAATTACTTCGCGAGTCTTATGTCGGGTTTTCTCAAAATCCTTGAGAAACTTATTGAATTTCTGAAAGAGTTTTCATAATGCTATACTTCAATTAAAGATCGAGTCAAAGGTGCGTGTAATTAAAATTAATTTTTTTGAAAGTATTATAATCATCTTAGTTTCTTTTCGATATTGATATGGTTCGATTAATTATCAATAATTTATAAAATAATTGTGTAAGAGTTGTACTATTATTAGATGTCTAATTTGCTATGTAAAATGGTACTAAAAAGTATAATATGACACACAATGTATAGCTTAAGATAGACTTTTCATCACATTATGTGTGATATTTTTTATAAAATATGTACTAACCTCCGTCCATTCGAAATAGGTATCATTATCAGTTATTTATTCCTTAGAATTGTTATATTTTCTTTACTAACATAGTTCTGTTTGCAAAACTTAGAGCCCATTTGGACATACAAAGTTTTTACTTTTCTCCCAAAAAAAAAAAATTGAAACAATGTTTGGTTATCAAATTAAGTACCTTTTTTCCAATTTCAATTGAAAATGCATTTTCACTAATTTTTAATTTTACAAATTTACCCTATATTTTTAAAATTTATACAATGACCCCAACAACTATTAACCTACAACTACCCACATAAACACAAAATGCGTAGGTATTTTAAAATTCTTGGTCTGCAAGCAACCAATTAATCCATCTTTTGTTTTTATTTTATCTTTTAAAATAGGTAGGTTTTATTGAATTCTTGATATACTCCAATATTAAATAAGAATTTGTTCATATTCATGTCGTTTTTGGCTTAAATTTCTTCTCTGTGTATTAGTAGAATTAGATAATGTGATATTGATTTTGCATCTTCTATGTTGAACAATAGCATTTTGATTGTTTATTTCAAGTAGGATAATCAAATTGGTGTGGTTCTGATATATTTTACAAGTTGTGGGGGTATAAATCATGTTTCATGATTTTTTTTTTTAAAAGGCATCCAAATGTGTTGCAAATATTATAACCAAACACAAACTTCATCTTCAATTGAAATTCCAAATTCCAAAAAAGAATTTGGAATGCATGGCAAAACGCCTACTCATTTACATGTTTTACTTCTTCTTCTTTTTTTGAAAACAAGCAATATTATATATAACACTATTAAGAGTTGATACATGAGAGGGTCCTCATCGAATCATAGTCTAGGTTAGCTAGGGAAGCACTGGTTGCTAAACTAGTGACTGCTAAATTAGTAGAGGCATGGGAGTCCAACAGTGCTAAGTAGTTTGATACATTAACATTAGTACTAATAGTTCTAGTAGTAGTAGTAGTGTCACTAGTATTAGATAAAATCCTTCAGTGATTCTCGCATTTGTAAAAAGGCAACTGAGTAGTTGATATTAGCTTGAGTTGATGCCTACTTCGCTCATTCATGTGCCACCTGATTGCCTTCACGGTAGATGTGTTGGATTGGTGGATTCTCCAACTTCCTCATCCAGTACCTGCATTCAGAGATAATGTTGTTATGAGGATTATAAATGTCTGATTTCAGGAGGTCAATGATGTTTTCCGCGTCAATTTCAATTACTAAGTGTGGCCAATTATTCGCCATTTCTAGTTGAAGGCCATGTTTTAAGGCCTGAAGCTCCATGGAAAGGGGGAGGGGGGGGGGGGGGGGGGGTAGGGCCAATAGAGGCTTTACTAAATCCAAGGATCCATTTTCCATGAGAGTTTCTAAAAATTCCTCCAATATCATCTATTTTATGCTTATTGCGGAAGGAACAATCAATATTCAATTTAATGAAGTTAGTAGGGGAGGTTGCCAACGAACATCTATGTTATGGATAACTGGGAGTCTATTGGGGGGTTGGTGGCACATTGTTTGTATTCTAAAGCTCGTATATAGACAAGATGACTGGAGAGGGTTTTGTTGATTCGGTTGAATACATTATTAATTTCATTGTTCCATAAAAGCCAAAGAGCAAACGGTAGGTATTCGTCCCAGGTTAAGGAATGGCTAAGGATAAGGGGTCTTCCTCAGGGCATTAAGTGAGTGCATGTTAAGTATGTCTAGAAGGTTTATGTTTAGGACAATATCGTTCCAGAAGTGTATTGCATGAGGGCAATAAAGGAATATATGGGTGGTAGTTTCTTCATCCTGACGACAAAGAGTGCAAATGGGATCAATTTGCATGCTAATGTGGTTGAGATAGGATTTCGTAGGAAATTTGTTATGCATTCATTGCCATAGGAAATACTTAATTTTGTTAAGGGTATTAAGCTGTCAGATCCAATCAAATGAGGTGTAATTTGTTAGATTGCAATTGGGGTGGAGAAGGGATATTGTCGATTTTTTGAAAAAAGTTCCATCAGAGGTTAAGAACCAATAAGGAGTATCAACTGAGTTATTATAGAGGGTTGGGTTTATGGATAGGATAAGGTTACTAATAGGTTGGGGTAGTTCAAAGGAGATTTGGGAGAGATCCCAGTGGGTAGTTTTCCAATCACCACTAACTTTTAGGTATGTGCCCAGAAGGGATAAGGGCCAGCAACCATACTATGGAGAGTGTGGTTGTTGGGGAGCGAAATTGAGTTCCTGAAATCTATACAAGTGTCATTAATGTTCCAAGCAATTCCTTTAGAGCAAAGCTTCCAACCAATAAGAACATTGCGCCAAATAAATGAGCAATTTTTAGCCTTAGTGTGATTACTATAACTATTTATTAGAACACGAGCCCATAGAAAGGAGGGTCGTGTGAATAATCGCCATGAAAGGCTTGCTAGGAGAGATGGATTCTTATGGGATGATTTACGGATTCCTAGAACTCCTTTATACTTAGGCAGAGTAACAATATCCCATTTAATATAATGAATTTTTCTAGATAGAATGGTAGAGCCCAAGAGAAAATCTCGTTGGATTTTGTCAAGGAGTTTCTGGATGAGGGGTGGTAGAAGAAAATATTATATGGTGTGGTTAGGAAAATAATTCAGGGTTGTTTGGATTGAGGTGTCTCTTCCAGCCAAAGAAAGGAAGTTAGTTTTCCAATTTGCAAGGCGGTTATTCAAATTATCAATAAGGTATCGAAAGTCTGAATTCTTAGGGCGACGGTTAAGAATGGAGAAGCCAAGATACTTTTCAAAGTTGTCACTAATGCTGATATTTAAGATAGCGGTGGCAAGGTTTTCCAAAGTTTGGTTGCAATTTTTTGAGCAAATGATCTTAGACTTAGAGTAGTTGACTTTTTGCCCTCAAAATTGACTAAAAAGAGAGATGCAATGGTGGATTGTGCGAATAGATTTTTCATTCGCGTCAGCCATTAACGTGACGTCATCTGCAAAGAATAGATAAGAGAGATGGGGGGCTGGAATGGTTCAGTTTGATGGGGTCCCAAAGCGCAATGTCCACTCGGTAGCTTATATAAGTGGAAAGGAGCTCCATACTCAAGATAAGTATGTAGGGGGACATTGGATCTCCTTGTCTAATTCCTCTTGAGGGATTGAAAATTTTGGTCTTAGAGCCATTCGCTAAGACTGCAATTTTAGAGTTAGAAATGCAAGTCATGATTAGCTTAGTGATTTTTGGAGGGAACTTAAATAAATTGAGGGCTCTAAAAATGAATGACCATTCCAATCTATTGAAGGCTTTTTCCAGATCAATTTTGACTATAATCATTCCTCTGGAGCCTTTTATTTTTTGGAAGTGGTTGATAATTTCCTGGATAATAATGGCATTGTCACTTGCTCATATGCCCCTAAGGAAGCTTGATTGGAAAAGACTAATGAGTTTGCATGAATGGCTTAATTCTATTGGCAATAATCTTGGTGATTATTTTCTAGATGGTATTGCATAATCCAATAGGTCGGAAATTTTTAGGTCATTAGCATTGGAAATTTTTGGGATAAGGCATAAGTAAGTATGGTTAATAATGTCAGGGAATGTTTGGGTGGTGACGACTTTGTGACGAAATTCAAGGATGGGCACTTTAACTAGGTTCCAATATCTTTGATAAAAGAAAGGGTGGATGCCATTTGGCCCGCGTACATTAAAGGATTTCATGGACCAAACAGCCTTAATGATTTTATTATTTTGAAGAGGCCTATCTAGGGATGAGAGATCAATGTTACTAAAGGACATGAATTGGTGAGTGATGGCTAGGGGCGGATGCACCCTAGTCCAAGCGGTGTCATCCGATACCGCTTTTCCGGAAAACTCTAGTTATTACACATATAAAATATTGTGCAAAAGTATAGATATAAATCATATGACACTGCTGAACAAAAGATAGTATATGGTCTGATGGTCAAGCGCTTCTCTTGCAATGTCGAGGTCTGCGGTTCGAATACTTCATACACGTTTCCTTTGCATTTTTTCTTTAAAGCCTCTTTTGTTTTTAAAAAAAATAGAAATGTGTCCTCTTCCGTGAACCGTAACTACGAAAAAGTTTTCATCCTCTATAACTTGTAATTTCTAAGTGGCAGGATTTTGTGGTGTTGCTCATCTCTATTACTTATCTCCCATATTTATTGTAGTAATTTTTTCATCACTTTAAATTTCGACACCACTTACAAAAGGTCCTGCGTACGCCCATGGTGATGGCATTGAGCCTTGTATATGTATGATGTGTTTGTAAAAGACTCTCAAAATAATTAGCCGCGTGATCAATGATTCGATTTTGGCTTGTGATCCAATTTCCCTCCTCAACCTTAAAGAAGTTGTTTCTGTTAGTATGCCTTCTATTTAAGACAGCAATATGAAAAAATTTGGTGGCAGCGTCGCCTTGATTGATCCAATTGATGCGCGATCTAATTTTCCAATGATCCTCTTCTAGCTTAAGAAGGTTATTGTACTCGTCGAGGAGGTTTATTTCAAGGTTCTTAAGAAAGGAACTAGTAGGATAATGGGGGGAGCTTTGGATTCCATTGATCTTGGCAAGTAACCTCTTTTATTTGATAACACATTTCCAAAAGTGTCAATAGCCCAGTTCCTTGTTTGTTCCCTAAATCTACTAGAAGCCTCAATAAAGTTATTCCCCTGCCAACTCCTTTGGACTATTTTAACAAAGTTTAGGCGGGAGCACCAATAGGTTTCTAGCTTAAAATCCTTTTGGGAGTTCATCCTAGGTATATTATTAAGATTAATGAGGAGGGGGTTATGATCCGGGTAGATTCTAGGAAGGTGAGTGATAGTAGTGTTGGGGTATTTTTCTAGCCAAAGGTTATTGCTAAATCATCTGTCTAGACGTTCAAGAATAAGACCAGAACTTCTATGCCTAAGGTCAGACTAAGTGTACTTATGGCCTTTAAAACCCAAATCAATGAGATTGCAATAGTTGATACAAGGGAGGTGTGATACCCTATAATGGTTAATAGTTTTGCCACCCCACTTTTCATCTTGAGAAAAATATCATTAAAATCACCACTTAGGAACCAACTTCCCTTATAAGAATTAGCAATGGATTTGAGATTGTTCCAAAGTATAATGCGATTATTAAAAATAGTACTAGCATAAACTACACTAAAAGGCCAAGGATCATGGTTAGGGAGTACCTCAAGCATTGCATGTATCTCTTGATTTGAGGAAGATAATTGAGACATGTTAATGATATGGAGGAATTTGCCACTGTACTTTCATATTGTGCATTAGAGATGGTGCCAATGCAGGGGCAATAGGATCTAGGATGTTGGCCAACCAAAGATGGTTCACATAGCTGGACATTGCTAGATTCATGCCCTTTGTTATGCGTTGAGCTAGGACTTAAGGGTTTTGGAGGACCACTAGGGTATCCTGATTGTTGATATTCATGGATAGAAACATTTCTTGACTCTGAAGTCCTTGTTCTATCCACGAGGATGGTTGGTGTTATTGTGGGAGGGGTTGAGTGATGAACACAATAGGGGGTTGTTGTGGGTGATGAGGGGGTTGAGGATATGCCATTCTCCTCAGTATGTGTTGAGAAGTTGTTTGTGGGAGTGGGGAGAATTGTGTTCTTCAGTAGTACTGTAGAAAGTGGGGGATAAGCATCGGTATGATTTGTAAAAGTAGATTAGGAATTCGAAGCGTTGGATATGAGCATGTAATCTGATGATTGCAAATCTTTGGCTTGGGATATGATTTGCATTGCTGGCGTGGTTACTTGTGAAGGAGGATTATAGGGGATTGGTGGAATGCCATGCATGGACACTTGGAGGGGAATGAATTATTACCTTCTAGAGTATTAGTTACATGTGGGTCAGTAGAAGATTTAGGGTTTGTCATAGGGTTGGCAATAGTATTGCGACGTGTCCCATTCTTAGAGGCTATCTCTCTAGGGTTCCTCGAGTCTAACGAAGAGTGTTTTGTGGGGGTATTGATGTTCCTAATGGAATAAAGTTCCATTCTATCAGAGTACTCAGGGTCAGTAGAATAATTTTCGTCGTGTGGCAGAAGAAGAGAGAATTTATTCATAGTAGGTATTGGGTTACTAGTAACGAGATTGTCGCTAGTATTACTAAACACTTTATTAGGGGAATTTTTGGGCCTACCTGAGACTTGGGGGGTCAGCTTTTTGGGTTGGGTTGGGGTAAGACGCAAAATTAATCAAACCTTTTGATTTATAAACAAACTTTTGGGTGTTGAGGTACTTACATGTTGAAGCATCAAATAATTTGACATTGATACCTGGCTCCGGCAAGTTTAATACCTCTGGGAGAGGGTCTTGTTGTGTTGCCTTTTGCTTGGGTGCTCCTTTTCCTTTTCTTCTTGTAAAGGACACTGTGTGCCAGTGATCCTATGGACGAGATGATGAGTTGGAGTCCCAGAGTCCATTTTCCTCCTGGGCAGGCGATTTGTGGGTTCTTTGGAAACATGATTGGCTCGTATGGCCAAGTTTTCCACAAAACTTACAAAGGAAATTTACTCATTCATAAATAAGTTGCTGCATGTGTGTACCTATCAATATGGTTGATTGGACTGATTGGTTTGTTGGCACCTCTACGCATAGTCCTGCATATCTGCCTCTGAGGGTGGAGCTAGTACATGCATCAACTCTAAGCAGCTTTTCAACGGTATTTCCAATTTTGCTTAGGATGATTGCATCATAGAATTCTGTGGGTAGTTGGGATAGTCTTACCCAAATTGTGGAGTGTACCTGGGTTTCTTACTAGCCACAAAATTAGTCTCTCATCGCCGCACTGATAAATAATGTCCGTTCATGAACCATGAGCCATTTTCAGGACCTTGGTCATATTTGCTTCCTCTGTGAATTTGACTATAAAATAGTCTGATCTTAGGTCAATAAGTGGGAATTGCTCAGATGGCTTCCATAACTCTATGATCTTAGATTTAAGGTATTGATAGATAACTCTTTTACCAAGTAGTTTGATTATGAGGGAATATTTTTAAGGAGAATACATTTTGACCGTGTCTTCTTCAGAGAGATTGATGCATTTTAATATTTGCAGGTCTAAGGATGATGGGGAGTCTAATGCCATGGGTTCATTAATAGATAAGACCATTTGGGATTCAGAATTGATCTCGTTTGGTGGGACGAAACTGCTGGGATTCTTAACCATTTGCTTCATAAATGCTTGTGGGGGTGATATAGTTGAATTAATATGTATGGATACTAGGTTGTTTTCCCCCACTTCCTGGATTAGTAGCTTATCCTTGAACGAGGGGATTGGTGAAGAGGAGATAGGTGTGTAAATGTCTGGAGGTTCTGGAGGGATATGATTAATGGGGTTATTGGGAATACTATCTGGACATGAATGGTCGGTGGACATGGCTGAAGATCATAGGGGGACGTGGGCATGTTTTACTTCCCAAACCAATATCACTAACTGGCTTTTTAAATTGCAATGTGAAGAGTATATATCACAACTTTTATGACTTTTCACCCAATACAACTTTTTATAATTTTATATCGATTTTATTTTTTATTTTCAATAAATACCATTTCCCATCTCTCCTAAAAATTATGTCCACTTAGTGTAAAAACAATAATTACTTTTATTACATTTATGAAATACTTCTCTCTTGTTTTTAATATCTCTTTACGCTGAAAGAATAAGCTAATTATCTCAAGTACATGCATTTACTTAATTCCTATATATATGTAGGAGATTAATAAGGATGCACATTTAATTTGTTCATGAATTAGGAAAGATAAGAATGTGTGATTAAATAAAAGTACTTGTATCAGACAAGTTAATTGTTAAGAGAAAAAATATAAATACCGATATAATTCATTTATTTTATACAAACAAGTTGAGGGAAGTAAGGAAGAATACTTTACTCCACTTATCTTGACACAAATGCGATTGATTGAGAAAATTCATTCCTATATTTTTAATATTTCGTATCAGAGCCACTTGTCCGGAGGGACTTATGAGGAAATCAGATTTTTGAAGATCCGAAAGAATGAATCTCCAAAAGAAAATGAATGCAAACCAATCAACTATTATAGATATGAGAATTTAGATAAGCAATAGATTTATGAAGTTTTTTTGGTAGGTGGAAGTACTAAGCTTGTGAAGGACTTTTTTCAGGCACACAATTTAAATAAAGTGTCAACCCTAATGTTACTTATTGAGTAGTGGCAGAATGGCGATCCTGATAGAGAGAAAGTGATGATGTCATTGCCTTTGGAGAGATAAATAACAAAACCCATGCTCCTATTTATTACATGAATAATGATGAGATGTTTGAGAAGTTTCTTGTAATGAAATCCAAAAAATCTAATAATATGAGGGAAGAGGATGTCACACCCTATAATTAGTGGAATGCACTAGCACTCAATGCCTTAAATTTAATATAGAGCGAATCAAACTTAACATGATGTGATGACCGTAATTGTACATTATTAGGAACATACTATGTTTCATAATCTCATAAACATCAAAATATCATATAAACCAGGAATATTTATTAATACGTACCATGTGACACTTTAATATAATGACAAAGACATAATATATATACCCACAATATCTATGAAATCTCCATAACATTGCATATAAAAGAATACTAGAAACAAGGACTACACCTAACGTATTTACCAAACAAGTTGGAGAAGAGAGGGAAAGGCTAGCATGAAGCAATATCATCTGTAGTATCGGTACTTACATCCAATATACAGATGCACCGCTCCTGGGAAGAGACACGAGTACAATATAATATGCATTGAATATACATTTAGACTTCATCACAAATAGAAAATGGCACGGGTGTAAAGAACCAACATGAACTGAAGATGCAATTCAATTTTTGAAACGCCTATTATAATCATTAGCATATATCAAATCAATTCATGAGCTCAAAAAGCTTAAACATACGCCATAAAATATTTATTCTCAGATCATCACTTTTCTTTATCTGGTGAATAATTATAGTAGCTGGCATATGTGATAGTGCACTATGTGTACTACATGATGGATGATTTTTGTCTAATCAACTAGGTCGTTTCATCGTAATATTATACAAATCGGCGTGCATAACTAGCATAAGAAATTTTATATTTGGAAGGATATCTAATTGTCCAAGTTAATAATCAGATCATGGCCTACACTAAGGCCTCATTTGTTTGAATTTAATGGAGGTCTAAATCTTAATCATTTAGATCTCAGACGTTAAGTGCGTTTGTTTTTAAAGTCAGAATCTTAATTATTCAGATCTTAATCATTAGGTATTTTTTTACTTCACAACCACATAATGAGTCTGAATAGGTCTGTATGATTAAGATCTATAATAGAGACTTAATTTCATTAAGATGCTATCATCCATATTCATTATTTATTGCCGTCACCACCTACCATTATCGACTACCACCATGTTGCCGCCACCGCCACCACACTACCATCATCATCAATCATAGCCACCTCAATTATCGACTATCGCCATCCACCATCTCGACCACTGCCACCACCATCATTCTCAACTACAATCAACACTCATTCACCTCAGCTACCACAACTAACTACCCCATCACCATCAACAACCACATCTGTCACTACCCATCGTTATAACCGACCACCACCCACCACCACATCCTCAATCATAATCGCCACCATTGCCAATAACCACTAGCTACTACCCTGAACCACCACCATCAACCAAAGCTATCACCGACCACCGCCTCTAGTCGCCATTCACCCGTTAGCCATCACCGGCAACAACTATCATATTTTTAAACACAATATATTTTATTGATATAAATTAGATTAATTAGTACTTCATTTGAATTTTATGTTTATTAATTTTCAAATAAAAGATAAATCTTATACATTCAGATATAAAAATCAAATAGTCTTAATCATTTAGTGTTCAGATCTTAATATTCAGTTGTGTATTCAGATTCAAATATTTTAATCTTAATACACATCTTGATATTTAGATGTGTATTCAGATTCAGATGTGTTAATCTCAAAAAAAAAAACGAGGCCTAACTCATATAACTTTTAAGTTTTGGACTTTTTTGCCAAGTACACTAAATTTTTCCTAAGTTTACTCTAAAAACATTTATAAACATCATATAATTCTCATAAAGAATTATTTTGGCCTTTCAATATTTTGGTTTGGACTTCATGTTTTTATTTTTAACTATCTAGAAAGAGTGAAGTTTCGACGTGTGTGCTTCCATGTCAATAATTTCGAGAATGAGGGCATATTGGACTTTTCGGTTAATAAAGTATACACATCTGTCATACTCACAAAGAACAACCACGTAACATAGGGTGAACCGCACTTTGAGACCGTCATATGCTGGGTTGCCGAACATACACTGCTTCTCTCCTCCTCTTCTTTTCCGACCCATGTTGCTTCTCCCCTAACTCACTAAGGTATAAATTTTCTGACGCTTTCGATCATTGTCTCAACTTCTTTCTTTTTTTTCTTTGGTAACTTGCCGGTAATTTTCTTTTCTTGTCTTTTTCTTTTGGATCTATTGTTATGTGATTTTTTCATCTGGTGTGAATTTTTCTTTCGGTGGATAATTGAGTTTATGATCATTTATTAGTTTGTACGTTGATTTAAAGTTGAAAACTATTTTCATACATCACTTATGTTATTTTATTTTGAAATTGAATCTATAAAATTTCTTTCCTCGATGCTTTGAAATTGAATATCCAGGCGTTAGTTGAAACCCCAAATTCGCCTTCTACTATTGTGTCCCTTGTTCGCGGAATGCTTCAGCAATTGATATTTCCGGGAAGCTGCTCTCTCAACTAAATGTCGCACTCTTGCTTGAAAATTTTCACTCTTTTATGTGCTTTTGTGTGCGATTTTCTTTACATATTGCAGGGATTTGCATGTTAACGCGGTTGACTCCTATGCCTTAGTTTCTCAAAACGAGGAGGCAATAGAGAAATTTTATCAGTAGCACTATCGAATGCTACTTTCAGAATTCAACTGTGATAACCCAAAGGGTCATTTTATGAATATAGACTGCGTCCCATGCCTAATTGTCATAAAAAAAGAGGTTAATTTTAAATACTTCAATTTGCGTGCACAGTCCGAGCGTGAAACCTGAAAGCTTTTATGTTAAAATATGAGAAATAGTAATTTCTAGAGTTGAAAATTTGATTATAGTTGACTTTGGTCAACATTTTTAGTAAATGGGCTCGGATATGTGTTTCGACGATCCCGGGAGGTCCGCAGAAAAATATGGGACTTGGGCGTATGCCCGAAATTGAATTCCGAGGTCCCAAGCCTTAGAAAATAATTTTTGAAGAAAATTGTTCTACTAGTTAATTCAAGAAATACAAAATGAAATAATATGTGAAATATATGATATCGGGCCCGTATTTTAGTTCCGGGGCCCGAAACAAGTTTGTTATGTTATATAAGTCCTATCTGTGAAGTTTCATGAGAATCAGAGTTGATTTGATGCAATTCGGATATTCGGTTGAAAAGTTAGAAATTTGAGTGTTCTTTAGAAAATCTTGAGTTTGGAGGCCAAATATGTAGATTTGATGTTAGTTTGATGATTTGATTTCGCAAATAAGTCTGTATGTTGTTTTTATATGTGTGTGCATGTTTGGTTTGGATCCATGAGGGCTCAGGTGAGTTTCGAGTAGGCTACAGAGTGTCTAGACTTAGAAACAAAATCACAACAGCTGAACATCTGGTGTACATGTCTCTCATCTCGCAAATGTGAGGTCGGGCTTCGCAAATGCGAAGCCAATGACAAGCCTCTGATCTCGCAAATGCGAGGCCCCTGGGTCGCAAATGCGAAGGACCTTGTTCGCAAATGCGAGGTCCTGTTCGCATTTGCGATATATGCCCGGAAAGCCTAGGGTTCGCAAATGCGAACCCCAACTCGCAAATGCAAGACCCGCTGCCTGTTATATCAGCTGTTTGACGAGATTTTTCCTTCTTTTTCACTTTTCTAAAACACTAAACCTCCATAAGCGATTTTCCAAAGATCCAAACTTCTTCAAAACAGTGGTAAGTGATCTCTAACTAATTTCTTTCAACTCCTAAGAACTTTTATCAATGATTTCAACCAAAAATCTAGAGTTTCCATGGTAAAAATTTGATTTTTGGGTAGAACTTAAGAATTTAAATTTTTGGGGAATTGGACCTCGAATGGGGGTCGGATTCCAATAACAATTATATATTCATGCTCGAGGAAGATTGGGTAAACGAGTTTTGGTCCGAACCTCGAGTTTAGACCAAGTGGGTTCGGGGTGAATTTTCAAAATTTAATAGGAAACCTTAGTAAAACCATTGTTTTTCAATAAAGATAATTCTTTTAGGCTATGATTGATAACATTGGACGAATTGTAATTAGATTCGAGCGGATTAGAGGCAAATTGTAAAGGGAAGGCAGTGCTAGAGCAGTGGATTGCTTGCGAGACTGAGGTAAGTGTTTGGTCTAACTTTGACTTGAGGGAATAGGAGTCCCCATTTGTTGCTATGTGAAATGCATGTGTGTAATGTATAGGTGAGGTGACGAGTATCTATGTACCACCCAATTTGCATGTTAAGCATGATCCCTTTTCTGTCCCAACTTAATTGATTCTTGTCTTAATTGTTCTATGACTATCTAGCGTTGTTGTCTTGTTGGCTTCATTGTTGATAATATTGAGGAAGTGATGAGGAATACAGTCTAACTATTTTATGATTGATGAGGTTTATGTGATCGTTTGGTATCAATTAATTGTTGCCAATTGTTGTGGCAAGTGTATAAAGAGTAGTGGTTGTTTATTGGGTTCCCTTGTGGGACAATTGACTGAGCAGCTTGGTGTTGAAATTACAAAGTCTATATATACACATTGATGTTCCTGTTGGTATCATAAATTAATATAAGGTTGTGATATATTGTTGAAAGAGGAATATTGTGAAAAACTTGGCCTTAATTGTGAAAGCTTCATAAATTAATATAAGGTTGTGATATACTGTTGAAATAGATTTATTGTGAAAGGCTTGGCCTGAATTGTGAAAGCCTCATGAATTAATATAAGGTTATGATATGTCTGGTGGGAGCGGGTTGCACGCCGCAACAAAGGCGTGATAAGGGTGGACATGTGGGATCGGGTTGCACGCCGCAACATGAGTGATAAGGGTGATATATGTAGGGAGGAGGAATAAGGGTGGGCAAGTGGGATCGGGTTGCACGCCGCAACAAAGGTGTGATAAGGGAGGACACTTATATTTTACTGGATTTCATGAAAAATGTTCTTTTCTGGATTTCAAAAGATGTTGTACTGGTCTTTCTTGAAATTCAAGGATTTGAGACTTACAAATTTGAAAAGGTTGAAAACGTTTATTTTACTATTTTTCACGTTTGTTCTTGGCAATTATTTTTGTTTAAAGTTAAGGTTTGAAACTTGGAAATTTTGAGGATTGGTTATAGCTGAGGCCTGAAAGAGGCGGTTGTGTTATTTTATTTTATTTGCAGTATTTGAATTTTATTTGTTTAGAGTTCCTACTTGCTATATATATATATATATAAATATATAAATATATATATATATATATATATGTTTATCACATGTTATTGTTAAAGCCCCGCCTTAGCCTCGTCACTACTTCGTCGAGGTTAGGCTCGGCACTTACTCACTATATGGGGTCGGTTGTACTGATACTATACTCTATGCTTTTTTGCACNTCGGGTTGCACGCCGCAACATGAGTGATAAGGGTGATATATGTAGGGAGGAGGAATAAGGGTGGGCAAGTGGGATCGGGTTGCACGCCGCAACAAAGGTGTGATAAGGGAGGACACTTATATTTTACTGGATTTCATGAAAAATGTTCTTTTCTGGATTTCAAAAGATGTTGTACTGGTCTTTCTTGAAATTCAAGGATTTGAGACTTACAAATTTGAAAAGGTTGAAAACGTTTATTTTACTATTTTTCACGTTTGTTCTTGGCAATTATTTTTGTTTAAAGTTAAGGTTTGAAACTTGGAAATTTTGAGGATTGGTTATAGCTGAGGCCTGAAAGAGGCGGTTGTGTTATTTTATTTTATTTGCAGTATTTGAATTTTATTTGTTTAGAGTTCCTACTTGCTATATATATATATATATATATATATATATATATATATATATATATATATGTTCATCACAGGTTTATTGTTAAAGCCCCGCCTTAGCGTCGTCACTACTTCGTCGAGGTTAGGCTCGGCACTTACTCACTATATGGGGTCGGTTGTACTGATACTATACTCTATGCTTTTTTGCACAGATCCAGGTACTAGTCGGCAGTAGAGGATTCCAGGCGACCACCTATTCAGTTGGAGACACGAGGTACATCTGCTGGCGTTCGCAGAGTCCGAGAGTCTTCTCCCATTTTACATATATTGTTTTATTACCCTCAGTACAGTTGCACTATTTCTTTCAGCCATTATTTGTAGTATTCTTTTAGTAGTTCGTGAATTTGTGACACCAGACCCTGGGGTGGTTTTAAGTTATTTATATAATTAGTTCGTGACTCGTTCTATTAATGGTTTATTCGTCTATACTTGGAATTTATCATAGAAAGTCAGCAGTTTAATTTTTTTAAATAATCGTTTATATTGTTACATGGAAATTCAAAGAAAGTAATTAATCAAACTCTAACATTGGCTTGCCTAGCAAGTGTGGTGTTATGCATTATCACGATCCCTAGGGTTGGGGAAATTTGTGTCGTGACAAGTTGGTATCAGAGCACTAGGTTGCTTAGGTCTCACAATCCACGAACAAGCTTAGTCGAGTCCGAAGGATCGGTACAGAGACGTCTGTACTTATCCCTCAGAGGGTATTAAATTAGGAAACAACTTCATTTTTATTTCTACTTCATCGTGCGATTCTTGTATCCCGAAAATACTGACTAGATTCTTTTACTCTCTCACAGATGGCGAGAACACGTGCTTCATCTTCCGCTGATCAGAATTCCAGTCCTCCAGCAGCAGCAACTCCTACTAAGGGCAGATGTCGAGGCAGGGGTAGGACTCAGCCCATTGCTCAGGCAACAACCCCAGCTGCGGAACCCCAGATTGAGACTGATGAGGGGTTTCCGGCTCAGACTGTTCCGGAGGACCAACTTAGGTTCCCGTGGGGTTTATTGCTACCCCGATTCTTAGGATGCTTTGGTCCGTTTAGTGGGCCTAATGGAGAGTGTGGCCCATACAGGCACATTCCTTGTTTCTGCAGCCGTATCTCAGGTTGGAGGAGGGATTCAGACTCCTGCTACCCATAATCCAGTCCATGCTACTCCCCAGGACCAGACCCCAGTAGCTAATCCCGTTGGGGTAATTCAGCCAATTGCAGCGCCGCCCGCTAATGGGGCAGCTATGTCTACCGATGCCCTGTGGAGACTCGACAGGTTCATTAAGTTATTCCCTGTCCATTTCAGTGGTGCTACTTCGGAGGACCCTCAGTAATATCTGGATAGTTGTCATGAGGTGTTACACAATATGGGTATTTTGGAGACTAATGGGGTCGACTTCGCGACTTTTCATATGAAGGGTTCCACCAATAAGTGGTGGAGAGACTATTTGTTGACTAAGCCAGCTGGATCACCTACTTTGACTTGGGATCAATTCATTCATCTCTTTTTGGAGAAGTTCTTACCTGTCACTGCTCGAGAGGATAATCGTCGTCAGTTTTAGCGACTTTAGCAGGGAAGTATGATTATTACACAATATAAGACTCGTTTTGTGGATCTGGCTAGACATGCCATTCTTATATTTCCCACAGAGAGGGAGATGGTCATACGGTTCATTGATGGCCTTGCTCAGCCCATCAGGTTGCATATGGCCAAGGAGACGGGGTACGAGATTTCTCTTCAGGATGCAGCCAATATAGCTAGGAGGATTGAGTCAGTTCTTGGGATGGGAGGTCAGGGGTCAGATAAGAGACCTCGCCATTCTGGCAGTTTCGGTGGTGACTCATCTGGAGGCGGGATTTCACATGGCAGAGGTCATTCTTCCAGGTCATTACATTCATCACTACGGGTTTCACATGGTACTTCAGGGGGCCGTGGCTCTTATGTGCCTCATTCTGCTCAGCCAGCCTATAGTGATCTTTCAGCTCCGATCAGAGCACCCAAGCTGCAGAGTTATATTCGTGGTCAGCCGGTTTGTCAGGGTCAGCCCTCATATCAGGAAGGATGTTTTGAGTGTGGTGAATATGGGCATATTCGGAGAATTTTCCCGAAGTTTCTGAGTAATCAGCAGCGGTACCAGGGTTCTCGTGCCATAGTTCCGGCACCAACTACAGCACCACCTGCCCAGCCAGTAAGGGGTAGGGGTCAAGCAGTTAGAGGTAGAGGTGGAGGAAAGATATCTAGAGGTGGAGGCCCTCCGAGAGGTGTGGTTCAGGGTGGTGAGGCCCAACCTCGACTCTATACATTTCCAGCCAGGCTTGAGTTGGAGTCCTTCGACGCTGTTATTACAGGTATCATCTCAGTTTGTGATAGAGCTGCTTCAGTTTTGTTTGATCCGGGGTCTACTTATTCGTATGTTTCATCCTATTTTGCCTCGTCTTTGGATGTCCCCTGTGAGCCCTTGAGTGTTCCTGTTTATGTGTCTACACCAGTGGGGGAGGCGATTGTGGTAGATCGAGTATATAGTTCGTGCGTGGTAGTCATTGAAAGTCTTAAAACTATTGTTGATCTCTTGCTTCTAAACATGGTTGACTTCGATGTTATTTGGGCATGGATTGGTTGTCACCCTATCATGCCATCTTAGACTGTCATGCCAAGACAATTACCCTAGACATACCAGGGTTTCCCTGATTAGAATGGAAAAGGACTCCTAGTCATCCTCCCAGCCGGGTAATTTCGTATGCTAAGGCTCGTCGCATGGTAAAAAAAAAGGGTGTTTGGATTATTTGGCTCATATTCGTGATTCCGATGTTGAGGTTTCTTCTATAGAGTCAGTTTCTATCGTGCGTGAGTTTCCTGAGGTATTTCTTGCAGACCTACCGGGTATGCTGCTAGACAGGGACATTGACTTCAGTATTGATGTGGCTCCAGGCACTCAGCCCATTTCCATTCCTGCATATCGGATGGCCCCACCAGAATTGAAAGAATTAAAGGAGCAGTTGCAAGACTTGTTAGATAAGGGTTTTATCAGACCCAGTGTCTCGCCTTGGGGTACACCGGTTTTGTTTCTAAAGAAGAAAGATGGGTCGATGAGAATGTGTATAAATTATTGGCAGCTGAATAAAGCTACTATCAAGAATAGATATCCGTTTCCAAGTATCGATGACCTATTTGATCAGCTTAAGGGTGCTAGGGTATTTTCAAAAATTGACTTGAGACCAGGCTATCATTAGCTGAAGATTAGGGCGTCCGATGTTCCTAAGACCGCATTTCGGATGAGATATGGGCATTATGAATTTCTGGTCATGTCCTTTGGGTTGACTAACAATCCAACAACCTTTATGGATTTGATGAATCGGGTTTTCAAGCCCCATATGGACTCTTTTGTGATCGTGTTTGTTGATGACATTCTAATATACTCCCACAGTCGGGGGGAGCATGAGCAACATCTCCGTATAGCCCTCCAAACTTTGAGAGATAACTGGTTATATGCCAAGTTTTCTAAATGTGAGTTCTGGTTGGATTCAGTAGCCGTTTTGGGTCACATTGTATCAGTAGAGGGTATTCAGGTCGATCCTAAGAAGATAAAGGCAGTCAAGAACTGGCCTAGACCTACTACGGCTACGAAGATTAGGATTTTCTTGGGTTTGGAGGGTTATTACCGTCGTTATGTGGAAGGGTTCTCATCCATAGCAGCCCCAATGACTAAATTGACTCAGAAGGGGCCCCATTTAAATGGTCAGATGAGTGCGAGGCGAGCTTTCAGAAGCTCAAGACAACCTTGACTTCAACTCCGGTATTGGTGCTACCATCAGATTTAGGTGCCTTCACTGTATATTGTATTGCTTCACGAGTTGGCCTTGGAGCAGTGTTGATGCATGACGGTAGAGTGATTGCATATACGTCTCGTCAGTTGAAAGTCCATGAGAAAAATTACCCTGTTTACGACTTGGAGTTTGCAGCCATTGTTCATACATTGAAAATTTGGAGGCATTATCTTTATGGCGTGCCGTGTGAGGTTTTCACTGACCATCGCAGTCTCCAGTAGTTATTCAAGCAGAAGGATCTAAATTTGAGACAACGGAGATGGTTAGAGTTACTGAAGGATTATGATGTCACCATATTGTATCATCCATGTAAGGCCAACGTGGTTGCCGATGCATTGAGTAGGAAGGCGGTGAGTATGGGCAGCCTTGCGTGCATTCCAGTCGGTGAGAGACCGTTAGCCTCAAATATTCAGACATTAGCTAATCAGTTCGCGAGGATGGAGATTTCGCTCAGCAGTGTTCTATCTCGTACTGTCGCTCGGTCTTCCTTAATTGACCGTATTCGGAAGCGGCATGATGATGACCCACATCTGGCGGTCCTCAGGGACACAGTTGGCACGGTGATGCCAAACATGTTACAGTTGGGGATGATGGCATTTAGAAGATGCAAGGTAGGTTGTGTGTGCCTAATGTCGATGGCCTTCGAGAGTTGATTCTTGTGGAGGCTCATATCTCCAAGTATTCTATTCACCCAGGTGCAGCGAAGATGTACCAAGATTTAAAGGATCATTATTGGTGGAGAAGGATGAAAAAGAACATTGTGGCGTATGTGGCTCGTTGCCTAAATTGTCAGCAGGTAAAGTATGAGTATCAAAGACCTGGTGGTTTGATTCAGCAGATATAGATTCCTGAGTGGAAGTGGGAGCGTATCACTATGGACTTTGTTGTCAGACTCCCACGGACTCAGAGGAAATTCGATGCGGTTTGGGTTATTATGGATAGGCTGACTAAATCAGCACACTTCATTCCTGTGGCAAGTACTTATACTTCAGAGCGGTTGGCTGAGTTGTATATTCGGGATATCGTTCGCCTTCATGGGATGCCTGTGTCTATCATTTCCGATCGGGGTACGCAGTTTACTTCGCACTTTTGGAGAGCAGTCCAGCGAGAATTGGGCACCCGAGTAGAGTTGAGTACAACATTTCACCCTCTGACCGACGGGCAGTCTGAGCGCACCATTCCGATTTTGGAGGATATGCTCCGTGCTTGTGTCATCGACTTTGGAGGTTCATGGGACCAGTTCTTGCCGTTAGCGAAGTTTGCTTATAATAATAGTTATCAGTCGAGCATTCAGATGGCTCCTTATGAGGTGTTATATGGTAGACGGTGCGGATCGCCAGTTGGATGGTTTGAGCCGGGAGAGGTTAAGTTATTGGGTACAAACTTAGTTCAAGAGGCCTTAGATAAGGTCAAGATTATTCAGGAGAGACTTCGTGTGGCTTAGTCTAGGTAAAAGAGTTATGCCGAACGTAAGATTCGTGATGTGACATTCATGGTTGAAGAGAGAGTCTTGCTTCGTGTGTCGCCCATGAAGGGTGTGATGAGATTTGGGAAGAATGGTAAGTTGAGCCCTAGGTATATCGGGCCGTTTGAGATTCTTGATAGAGTGGGGGAGTTAACTTATAGCGTTGCCTCCGGGGTTATCCTCAGTTCATCGGTATTCCACGTGTCTATGCTCCGGAAATATCATGGTGACCCGTCCCACGTGTTAGATTTCAGCTCTGTCCAATTGGACAAAGACTTGACATATGAGGAGGAGCCGGTAGCCATTTTAGACCGGCATGTTCACCAATTGAGATCAAAGAGTTAACCTTCAGTTTGAGTGCAGTGGAGAGGCCATCCCGTAGAGGAAGCTACCTAAGAGTCCAAGTCGGACATGTAGAGTAGACATCCTCACTTGTTTGCAAATTCAGGTAACTTTCTATGTCCGTTCAAGGACGAACGTGTGTTTTAGGGGTGGAGATTGTGATGACCCATAGGGTCATTTTATGAATATAGACTCTGTCCCATGCCTAATTTTCATTTAAAAAGGTTAATTTTAAATTACTTCGATTTGCGTGCGTAGTCCGGGCGTAGAACCGGAAAGCTTTTATGTTAACTTATGAGAAATAGTAATTTCTAGAGTTGAAAATTTGATTATAGTTGACTTTGGTCAACTTTTTTAGTAAACGGACCCAGATATGTGTTTCGATAATCCCGGGAGGTCCGCAGAAAAATATGGGACTTGGGCATATGCCCGAAATTGAATTCCGAGGTCCCAAGCCTTAGAAAACAATTTTTGAAGAAAATTGTTCTGCTGGTTAATTCAAGAAATAAAGAAATAAAATAATATGTGAAATATATGGTATCGGGCCTGTATTTTGGTTCCAGGGACCGGAAGAAGTTTGTTATGTTAATATAAGTCCTATATGTGAAGTTTCATGAGAATCGGAGTTGATTTGATGCAATTCGGACATCCGGTTGAAAAATTAGAAATTTGAGTGTTCTTGAGAAATCTTGAGTTTGGAGGCCAAATCTGTAGATTTTGATGTTAGTTTGATGATTTGATTTCGCAAACAAGTCCGTATGATGTTTTTATATGTGTGTGCATGTTTGGTTTGGAGCTACGAGGGCTCGGGTGAGTTTTGGGTGGGCTACGGAGTGTCTAGACTTAGAAACAACAGCTGAACATCTGGTGTACAAGTCTCTGATATCGCAAATGCGAGGTCGGGCTTCGCAAATGCGAAGACAATGACAAGCCTCTGATCTCGCAAATGCGAGGCCCCTGGGTCGCAAATGTGAAGGACCTTGTTCGCAAATGCGAGGTCCTGTTCGCATTTGCGATATATGCCCGGAAAGCCCAGGGCCCCAGCTCGCAAATGCGAGACCCGCAACCTGTTATATCAGTTGTTTGATGGGATTTTTCCTTCTTTTTCACTTTTCTAAAACCCTAGACCTCCATAAGCAATTTTCCAAAGATCCAAGCTTTTTCAAATCAGTGGTAAGTGATCTCTAACTAATTTCTTTCAATTCCTAACAACTTTTAGCAATGATTTCAACCAAAAATCTAGAGTTTCCATGGTAAAAATTTGGTTTTTGGGTAGAACTTAAGAATTTCAATTTTTGGGGAATTGGACCTCGAATTGGGGTCTTATTCCAATACCAATTGTATATTCATGCTCGGGGAAGATTGGGTAAATGAATTTTGGTCCGAACCTCGAGTTTAGACCAAGTGTGTCCGGGGTAAATTTTCAAAATTTAATAGGAACCCTTAGTAAAACCATTGTTTTTCAATAAAGATAATTCTTTAGGCTATGATTGATAACATTGGACGAATTGTAATTAGATTCGAGCGTATTAGAGGCAAATTCTAAAGGGAAGGCAGTGCTAGAGCAATAAATTGCTTACGAGACTGAGGTAAGTGTTTGGTCTAACTTTGACTTGAGGGAATATGATTCCTCATTTGTTGCTATGTGAAATGCATGGGTGTGGTGTATAGGTGAGGTGACGAGTATCTATGCACCACCCAATTTTCATGTTAAGCATGATCCCGTTTCTGTCCCAACTTAATTGATTCTTGTCTTAATTGTTCTATGACTATCTAGCGTTGTTGTCTTGTTGGCTTCATTGTTGATAATATTGAGGACGTGATGAGGAATAAAATCTAACTGTTTTATGATTGTTGAGGTTTATGTGATCGTTTGGTATCAATTAATTGTTGCCAATTGTTGTGGCGAGTGTATAAAGAGTATTGGTTGTTTATTGGGTTCCCTTGTGGGACAATTGACTGAGAAGCCTGGTGTTGAAATTACGAAGTCTATATATACACATTGATGTTCATGTTGGTATCATAAATTAATATAAGGTTGTGGTATATTGTTGAAAGAGGAATATTGTGAAAAGCTTGGCCTTAATTGTGAAAGCTTCATAAATTAATCTAAGGCTGTGATATATTGTTGAAGGAGGAATATTGTGAAAATCTTGGCCTTAATTGTGAAAGCTTCATAAATTAATACAAGGTTGTGATATACTGTTGAAACAAAAATATTGTGAAAGGCTTGGCCTGAATTGTGAAAGCCTCATGAATTAATATAAGGTTATGATATGTCTGGTGGGAGCGGGTTGCACGCCGCAACAAATGTGTGATAAGGGTGGACATGTGGATCGGGTTGCACGCCGCAACAAGAGTGATAAGGGTGATATATGTAGGGAGGAGGAATAAGGGTGGACAGGTGGGATCGGGATGCACGCCGCAACAAATGTGTGATAAGGGAGGACAATTATGATTTTACTGGATTTAATGAAGAATGTTCTTTTCTGGATTTCAAAAGATGTTTTACTGGTCTTTCTTGAAATTCAAGGATTTGAGACTTACAATTTGAAAAGGTTGAAAACGTTTATTTTACTATTTTTCACGTTTGTTCTTGGAAATTATTATCGTTTAAAGTTAAGGTTTGAAACTTGGAAATTTTGAGGATTGGTTATAGCTGAGGCATAAAAGAGGCAGTTGTGTTATTTTACTTTATTTGCAGTATTTGAATTTTATTTGTTTAGAGTTCCTACTTGCTATATATATATATATATAAATATATAAATATATATATATATATATATATGTTTATCACATGTTATTGTTAAAGCCCCGCCTTAGCCTCGTCACTACTTCGTCGAGGTTAGGCTCGGCACTTACTCAGTACATGGGTTCGGTTGTACTGATACTACACTCT
>ML277078.1:0-23861 GCA_005239495.1 Nicotiana undulata | reverse complement strand
AAGTTCTTGATATGCAAATGATTCTAAAGATAACTATCCTAGATTTTCCAATACTACAATAGTGTTTTCTCTTTATAATTTTTCCAAATGTAAAAGAGTTGCAATAAATCCGAATCACGATTTTCCAAATAAAACCAACTTATTCCTAAGTGATTCTATTAAACGAAGTTTAACACCTCGACTCTTTGGTGTTTACTCTTACCACTTCTAACCCGCTTTTCCAAGCTAAGCTAAAGTTACGGCATAAGTTAATGTTTGCAACCATTAACAAGAAATGTAAGACGAAGAGTAAACACATATCAACTACCCATTATACATATATTCAATGGCAAATACCCAAATACATAACACCCATTTAGGGTTCACAACCTCAGTGTTTAAACTTAGCTACTCATCATAAATAACCAAAAGAAACAAGTATTTAATAGTGTCATGAATGCTTACAAACCACCACTTGCTTGCTCTAATGCTTCCAAAAGTGAAGAATATTTAATGAGAGAATGTTGTTAAAAAGCTAGACAAGAATGACCCACAACACCCCAGTAAATCCTTTTATAGTGGGAAGAAAATTCGGGTGGAAACCAGACAAAAATACCCCTGACGGGCATTATGCGATCCCATTCCTGTCGCATAATAGGAATGCGATTCGCATCTTGGCTTCTTCCATCGCATCTCAAAACCCTAGGTCCCAGAGATGTATCGCATTTGGGAATATGCGATCCGCGTTAAAGGTATGTGATCGCATTAATGCGTCGCATTTGCAGTGTGGCTTCTGGCATCAGATGAACATGCGATTCAAATGCGGTTCGCATTTGGAATATGCGGTCGCATATGTGGCCGCATTTCACTCCTTAATTTTGACTCAACTCTCTGTTGCGGTATGCGACCCCCAGGTTTGAAATGTGATTCGCATGTTGAAGATGCGATCGCATTTGACCATTTTTCGTCTCTTTTCTCTTCTTTTAACCTCCTTTTGCATGGTCTTGAGTGTTCACACCTTGTGTACTGCAAAATACCAAAATTCTACGATTAATAAGAGTAAATGCTCTTGAAACGAGCTTTAATCTAAGCAATATGGTATAAAATGTGCCGAAATTCTCCGGCACATCAACATATAATTGGCACGTCTCAGACACACTTAAAGTCTCAATGATAGGAGTTTAAAACAGGAATTTTGAGTAAAACAGTAAATCGCAAGGAGAATCTGATTTGGAAACTTAATGAAGGCAGAGGATTTAATCGAGGTTGAGTGATTCAAAATAGCGGACTTTCAGAAATATAGCAGTTAAAGGGAATGGTAAAACTTAGAAGTACAGTGATTAAGGTTTTCAAGAAAACATAGCAGAAAATCATTGGAGTCCATTTTTTGAAGTAAAATAGTGATAAGTTACCATAATACAGTCGCTAAAGGCAGCAATAGACTTAGAAATAGGCAGTGATTAAAAGCTTTCAGTGAACATAGATGAAAGTTATTAAAGCATGGGTTTGAAATGATTTTAAAGGATAAGTAAATAAAATACAATGGCTCAACATAGAGTAGTAGATGTTAGTTTTCAAAGAACTGTAGCAAAATGAGTAGTAAGATGGTATTAAAACATAGTGACTTGAAAGGCATACAAATAAGGAGTCGAAATGGCACGATTTTGAGTAGAATGAAGCATTTTTAAAACCTAGTAGTTTAGACATAATAGTACAAAAATCAGTGAGCCCTAGAGGAAGAAAATACACAATTTCAAGATTGTTTTAAAAATAGAGCAAGAGTAAAATGACTTCAATGAGGTAAAATAAGAAGGCAAGCATCAGGAAGTGAAATGTTTAGAGGGACTGGTCAGTTCCAAACCCAGTTAATTGATCTCAATACACATTAGGCCGAAAGTTTGCCTAGGCGTCGCCTATATTGCCTAATTATATCAAAGGGTGAACATACATATTTAAGTCTGATTTTAAGAGATATATCTTGCAGAAAATGTTTCAAACAAATTAACCATATTTTACGGGATTGATAGATTAAGCAGGCTAGTTAGACATTTTAACAATTGTAACTCAAACGAGTGAAAGATCTTAAGCAGCAGGATATCTAATGCACGTAGGAGTTCTTAAAAACATGGTTTCTAAGATGAAAATGTAGCAATGACTTTATGACAGTTGATGTTGCTTGTTTATTAAATGATCAGAATCATGAAATGAGTATAATAACATGCTGAAAGTGAAAGTCCTAAAACAGGATTTCTAATATGTGAAATGCATGTTATCTAATGCACAAATAAGTAAGTAAGGTCCCATAAGCATGTTTTCTACCCATTTACCTAAGCTAGGCATGCATAACCCCCATATTCACTATCCAGCCCCAATCATTCGTTTACCAATTATTACAGACCATAATAAATGAATTACAATAATGAAAAAGGAAAATAAGAAGTTATTCTAAAGGGAGCCTCCAATCAGGCCCAATCTTCCAATCAATTTCACAGCCTTACATCAACCTGGGTGCGGCAAAGCTCCCAAAATCCTTAGTGAGGGCCCTGGACAATACCAGCACCCAGCTAATGCCCATGGTTAAACCAGTGCAGTGTAGAGTACCCTACCTCAGTGTCTCAAGGTTCAGAGGGAACTCATGGTTCCTAAGCGATGCACACACTGAGGGGGTGGAACCTAAAGGTCTAGGAATTGTGTGAAGTGCTAAAAGAGGTTAAGAAAGGGAATTTTGAAATAACTTATAGACTAATAGAAGAGATAATTTTGAAATATGGAGTAACATCATTAATCACAACTCAGTGGAGTTCCAAGCAAAAAAACACAAACAGGAAAAGGGATTTAGGGGATAAGCAATAGGGCAGTGTATAATAAGTTTTAGTTACAAGTTCATCACATATTGTTGATACCCTCATGGAAGTACCAAACATTATACAACTACTAAAGAGATCACAGAAGAGAGGCTAGACAGATGAAAATGAAGATACACAAATATGCTAGACATGCAAAGAGAAAAGAGACAGTAACCACATAGTCAAATGATCCCATAGGCCCTAATGAACCACAGAGAATAGAGCATGTGTTAAGCTAGAAGGAGAAGAGAGATCATATAGAGGGATTATACATGCTAATGACATGGCAAGCAATAGAACCATAAATAGAATCATGCAAGGAACAATAAGAAACTCAAATAGAAGTGAAACATGTTGTTTGGAACACTTGTTAATTTAAACTAGAAACATACCACTTATGCAAGTAAAGAGGAGCAGTAGAGTGTAGCAAATAGCACAGTAGCCTTGGTTTAGCAGCCGACTAGTAGCAAGTACAGTAGAGAGTAGCAATAGAGGTAAGAGAGACAAAACACAAGAGAGTAGTGTATAGAGAGAATTGAGCCAAATTCGACTTGTTCAGTTTAATGAAAGAGTAAGAGTATTTATAGCTTTCAAAAGCAGTAGTGAAATAAGGTAAGAATCAAGTCCAGTAGTAATTAAAGGACTTTGAAATCAATTAGTCAAGAAATAAGGCAAGTTTTTTATTTGCAAAATATTGAGAATCAGCAGCATATAGGCAGGAATAAACAATACAGGACAAATAAGGAAAAGATCCTTGTAATTTGGTACTAATAACTTAGTAAAGAGTAAGGATCAAAAGACCCTTTTAATTAAGGAGTCACTTCACACGTTCAAGACAAGTAAATAAGGAAAGAATAACAAGCACATAGTAGGCGATTGGGGGAAGGAACATGAAGGTTTAATTAAAGTAATAGCCAAACGGTACAATCAGTTGTAAAATGAGCAAGAGAACTAATCAGTAGTGTAAATAATATCACAAGGAATCAATCAAAGGAAATCAATCACAGGAAATTAGGGATTCACGTTAACAACACTGATATTAAAAGACACATTCCATGAACGAGCATATAAGCAGAGTATCACGCAGGAAAAAATCGAATTGGAGCCCTAGTATAACAGCAAAAATCAGAATCAGTCGAAGCATACTCATAAGAGCACAACAACAAATGAAGCAAGTAAACATATACATCGAAACCAAGTCAGAAGCTAGGGTTACGACTATAAATTTTGGGCTTTAGGAAAAATCAAACAACAAAGTAAAAACCTCGAATAAACAGGCAAACATAAGAAGAATAATAAGACAATACTGAGAAATCTGGAATTTAAGCAATTTAAGAAGTTATAAGAACCCTACTTCTTAAAGACAAAAATCGTTAGAAGAGTACAAGTTCTTAAGAAAATATAGGTGAAAAATCATGAAATAAACATAGATATATTGCAGATCTTAAAAGAAATTAAAAGGTCAAGAACTAGGGTTTTAGAGATAGAACCCGTAGATGGTCAACAAATCTGTTGTAATACTCAGAGGTGGTGATAGCTGGAACACCACCGAGTCGAACCTCACCGGAGATAGCCGGAAACGTCCATGCAGGAGCCTCTATGGCCGTTCTGGCATGGTGGAAGTTTTTAAAGGGTCTTAGAGACGAAGTAACAGGAGAGACAACTTCATGGTGGCCGGTGGTTGAAGGGATTAGCCTAGGAGTGGCCGGAGATGAAGACCATCGGAGGAGATGAAGAGCCAGAAGGCTCTAGAGCGAACTGGGAGCGGAGGGGTCGAGAAGAGAGAGAGTGTGAGATTGGAAAATGAGAGACGGGGAGGGGGTATGTTAGACTAATTAAGGGAACTAATAATCTGGGTCGTTGATCTCGTTCGATGAACGACTCAAATTGAATGGGGATTAGTCCGGGTATAATGGGGTTTGGGTTTGGGTATTTCAATTGGGTTAATGGGTTGGGTAATAGGTTTGAAAATGTGGTTAGATTTTAAATGAAGATAGGCTAGATGTTGAATTCCCAAATAAATAGTTAATTAATTAATAAACAATTAATAATTATATAAAAATGAAAATTGAGTTTAAATAAATGCAATTAAGGTAATTGAATAATTATGGAATTAAAATAGCGTAAATTCTGCCCCTCCAGTGTGTGTACTGCCTAGGAATCCATGAGATTCCTCCGAACTTTGGAACACTAGGGCTGGCCTTTCCACACTTCACATAATCACTCCCCTACTCAAAGGATCTTGGTGTGAGTATTTACCGGGATCCCTGAGGACCTTAGGAAACTTTGACACACCAGGATACACTATTAGCTATGAGAATCTTGGCATCTTAGATTGTTTTGAAGGCCTGACATTCCCAGGTTCACTTTTGGCCTAATTCAGGCTCCCTATAACATAGCTTATATTTACTTCATTTATGGTCTGTAATAATGATCTTTGTAAACAGATTTTGGGAAAATTATTAAAAGAGGAGGGATTACTATATGATGTTTGTGGGGAAACCGGGTAGAAATCATGCTTTAGGTTTATATTGTGTTTACTTGCAGTAGAAATCATTCCTTTAGGCTTATATATTATGCTACTTGCATTAGAGATCATGTCATAGGCATGTTGGGTCATTTGCATAAGAAATCCTGCCTTAGGATAATCACATTTACTGGTTTTGCATATTAGAAAAAGTGTTATAAGCTCATTACTTCATTTATCACGAGATTCTTCTTCTGCATAATAACCTGAAATCCTACTATTAAAGTTACTGTTGTAAAATGACCATCCTCTATGTGCATTAGAATTCCTGCTTTAGGAGTATATTTGCATTCTCTTTAAATCGTGTCTATATCGCCTAAATCAATAACCATATCGTCTATAAAATTCTTAAAAACATTCCCCAACGCCTAGACACCATGTTATTGGATAAATATGCATGAAAAAAGCTTTTGTAACATTCAACACCTAGACCAGCATGCCTATAGGACTTAATAAAGCTCAAATTGTTTAAACTAATTCCAAATTTTGATTGCATGTTGGTAGGGTATTACAGATCCACGCCTAGGCAAGCCTTAGGTAATTAAGGTCTTATAAAAACTCTAAAACTATGATTTGCTTATTTGTGACTGCCCAGATTCAACAAGGACAAAAATTAGTAGGCAAACGGATTAGGTTTATGTCACTATTTTTTAAAACAATGTTGCATATTCTCTGCCTGTCATGCTCACCTAGATATCTTGTTCTAGGACTTTTATGAAACTATATGAAATTTGCTGCTTGAGACGTGCTAATTATCCGTTTATGTGTGGAGGTAAACATGAGCCTTATAGTTGTCTTCTTGCTTGACAGTCCTGTTTTGTTCTTAGCTGCCGCTTAGATTTTTCCTTTTAAACACCTTAGAAGAGTATAGAACTGCCCTAAAATTAGAGTTCCTAAACACCTCCGGGACCACAAGGAAGGGACGGGCAATGCACGCATAGAGTTCGCTAATCAAAATCGCTTATATAACCGCTACGGGGAGGGTAATTGGGTAGTAAAAGGATATGATGACATGTGCGCTAATACCACGTGTAACCTCTCTAGTTGAGGAAGGATTACCGGGTATTTTACAGATATGATCCTATAATCTAACAAACCTAGGACTTCCCTTATCTTATTTACATATGTGTGCTTAGACCGCTTATCTGTTAAAACTCCGCTATCCTTTTTACATATGTGTGCTTAGACTGCTTATTTGTTAAATTACTAATTCACAAAAGTAAGTTTGGCCGGGACCCACCGTTGTGGACCTCGAGGGGTGCCTAAAACCTTCCCCTCGAGGTAATTTCAAGCCCTTACCCAATCTCTGGTAACGCAAATTGGTTTTATGAGTTACTTGCAATAGGTGCCCTAACACACCTTAATTCGTTAGGTGGCGACTCTTCAACCTCTTGTACCCCTTTCCCAAAAGGAAATGAGTTGTCCCAAAAATGTTGAAACCCGATTTAGTAAGAAAAAGGGGGCGCTACAGCATGGCGACTCTGCTGGGGACTTTTGGATTTTACCATAACAAATTGCTTCGTGAATTAGTCTGAACATGCCTTACTTAATTAATACATGCACCCTTTTCCTTTCCCTTTTATGTGAACTTAACTATTTATTTCCTCAATACGAAACTAACTTGTTTCTTTGTTTTTCTTCTTAACTGTCTGTCAATTAAAAATGTTGTAGGTATCGCTTTCATAACATGCAAATATGTGAGAACATGCTATTTATTGCTGCATAAATCATGCTCAACATCATATTCTACTTGTGCTTAAACAATCCAATAGAAACGCTTGATGAGTGGTTGCGCTCTTCCAATTTACTACCTTTAAATCTTATTTGCGGTAAAACTAGTCGATCATCGGTGCAGTCGACGGTTTCGTGCCTTTCCCCCTCAAGTCATCCGCTTGAGGGTACCAGTCTTGACCCTCATAGTAACCTTACTCTTATTATAATTGTGCATGCATCATGGTCAAACCTAGTCGGGTTTAATATGTTGTCCACATAATAACCCTTTAAGACAAGCCTTATCCAAAGTCCATCGGGGTTTCCATAATCCAAACGGACACAACCACGTTCTGTGCATTAATTTGGAGAACTAAATGCCAATATTCTAATCATGAATGTATAAATAGTCGAATAAGGTGGGCGAAAAGGGCATAACCTTTTGTTTTTCAGAAAATGAGGCACGAGGTCACCCGATTCGGTATGGTCAGCAATATTCCACCATTGCTACTAGATTGGTGGGAAGACATTTCCTCAAGTGACAAGAAACATGCGAGAGAACACTTGGGAAATTTACCTTCCCTGTTAGATATTCAACCAAATAATATGATGATCGAAGCTGCAACTATGTTCTGGGACAGTGAGAGGGCCGTGTTCCATTTCGGGTATATAGAAATGACACCACTCCTGGAAGAAATTGGGGGATTTGCTGGACTGCCTTGGGACAACACTGGGCTATTAGTACATGAGAACCGCCCTGGTAAAGGGTTCCTAAAGATAATGGGTTTGAAGAAAAATGCTGACTTGGAGTGCTTGAAGAAATCCTTTATACCGTTCGAATATATGTACGATAGATACGGCCATAACAAATATTACCGTACATTCCATGATGAGTTTTCTATCACTTCTCTGGGTCATATCCACTGCAGAGTGTTTGAAAGTGTTCCCGGTGAATAGGGAAAGAATCCATACTTGACTGGCCATGGTCGCCAAGACTTTAACGGAGGGAATTGAGGGACAAACATACACTATAGTCCCTATGATCATAGCCGACATCTACAGGGCTCTGTACAACTTTCAAAAAGGGATTAAGCATTTCGAGGGTTGCAATCTGTTGGTACAATTATGGTTATTAGAGCATCTTCAAAAGGGTCAGTATCGCCAAGAATTTCCGTGAAGGGCTTGGAACAACATTGTCTTCCATCACCCCAAGCGGATGTGATGACCCAAAAGGTCATCCTAAGTATTTCCAGCTAAATCTGTGTTCTGAGGCCTCGAGAGCCTCCGTTAATCTCACCTTGATATGCGTGCACAGCCCGGGCAGGTAGCCAGGAAGCTTCCATGTGAAAATTTGATAAAAATGGGATTTTTGAATTGAATAATTAAATAAAGTTGACTTTGGTCAACATTTTTGGTAAATGGATCCGGACCCGTGATGTGACGATCCCGGAGGGTCCGTAGGAAAATATGGGACTTGGGCGTATGCCGGAATCGAATTCCGAAGCCCCAAGCCCGGGAAATGAATTTTTAAAGAAAATTGTTTTCTGAAAATAATAAAGGAATGTGAAAGTGAATAATTATGTGAAAACCTTGTTACCGGGCCCGTGTTATGGTTTCGGAGCCCCGAACTGGTTTATTATATGTTGTTTGTCCTATCTGTGAGATTTGGTGTAAAACGGGTTTGATTTGATTGGTTTCGGATCCAAGTGAGGAAAAATTGGAGTTAATGAACTTGTGGGGTTTCTAAAGAATTTGAAATGTGTCTTGAGAGGTGATTTTTATGTTCTTGAGGTCTGAATGAAATTCCGAGATCGGGAATAGTTCAGTTGTGTCGTTTATAACTTATCTGCAAAATTTGAAGTCATTCCGAGTTGTATAGGCCGGTTCGGCGCGTTGAAGTGAATTCTAGAATTTCAAAGTTCTTAAGTTTTGAATTCAGGGGTTTTGGAGGGTGATTTTGAGTTTTAGCGTTGTGTTGAGTGTTCCGTGGGCTCGAGCAAGTCCGTCTAATGATTTAGGACTTGTCGGTATATTTGGTCGGGGGCTCGGGGGGGCCCAGGTGCCTCCCGGACCCCGCACGAGGCCAAAAACCAGCAAAAATCACTGTTGGTGCACAACAGCTGGTGTGACCGCAGGTGCGATTGTCCAGCCGCAGGTGCGGGACCGTACCCGTGGTCCAGGCCATCGCAGGTGCGACTTTTTCACAGGGGCGACCAAAATTCCGCAGGAGCAGGACCGCTGGTGCGGCACCCTACCCCGCAGGTGCGAGCCCAGGGTCCCAGGCCCTTTTCCGCAAAGGCGATCATTTTCTCGCAGGCGCGAGACCGCACCTGCGGTCCTGTGGTCGCAGGTGCGGAAACCCCTGTTGGTAGCCCTCTTAAAATGTCCAAAATTTCCAGTTTTCCTCATTCCTTCCATCTTCAAACTCCATTAGAGAGCATCCAAGCTTGGGGCATCACCTTCCACGACCACCCACTGTAAGAGGTAAGTAAAACCCCATAAAACTTCTAATTTTAACAATAATTCCTAGCTTAATTCACTAATAAACCACCTAAAATCATTGAATTAGGTAGTAAACTTTAGGGTTCTTAGGAATTTCGTGATTTTCCATGTTAGGCCATAAATTCTTGAATAAATTACATAACTTCGATCCTTAGACTCCGGGTAATTGATTCCTTCATGAATTTTCGAAAATCTAAACGTGTGGGCCCGGGGTCGAATTTTAATATTTTTGGAAGAATAGTAAGAAATGCATAACTTGGCTTAGAAATTGGTTTATTGAGTACTTATTGATGTTAATAAATCCATTATGTCAAGATATTCCCGATTCGGAGTTGGATTCGAGAGGGAAGGCTGTGATTGAGGTTTGACTTGCATTTCTAGAGTCGAGGTAAGTGTTTGGCTTAACCTCAGCTTGAGGGATTATGTATAGATTCTTATTTTCTATGTGCAGTTCATGTCCAACGTATAGGCGTGGTGACGAGTGCCTATGCGTTGCGGTCAAGTATGCCCGTGAGTCAATTGTGATGAAATTTGCTATGTTCTTAATATTCCCCGCACTATGAGTAAATTATGAATTAAAAGTGATACTTGATGTTGTTTCATGACGTGGAGAGTTATTGAGTTATTTGCTCCAGTTGAGGCTTACACTGTTGAAATTGTATTACTGATGCGAGGTTGGTTATAGCTGAGACCCTTGTCGGGCATTTGTGATGTTGTAAATGATGATTTCTCCTTGCCGGGACAATAGAATTGTATTGAATATTTCCATGCACTTGAGGCTTTGTGTTGTTGAATTTCATATTATTGTTTCCTTGTATTTTATTATTCGTCGCCCGAGGGGACATGCCGTGTTTACTGAGTGTTATTATATATATGCACGAGAGGACATTCTGTGCCGAGTGATTGTGAGGTTATGCACGAGGGGACATGCTGTGCCTTTCCTGTTCATTATATGTTTGAGATGCTATATTTCTTCCTTGTCTTTACATTTCATTTATTACCTTGTACTTCTGTGTTAGCATACTGTTACCCTATCTCCCCAACATGTTCTCCCCGTATCTGTCTTACTTGCTTATTTCTGTTGCCATTTTTCCTGCTATTATATAAAATTGCACAAGTACATATGTAGTGTTGGTTCTAGCCTCGTCACTACTTCGCCGAGGTTAGGCTCGACACTTACTCAGTACATGGGGTCGATTGTACTGATGCTACACATGTACTTCTTTATGATGTGCAGATTACGCAGTCGGACCCGGTGATCACTAACGGTCGGAGCATCTCTTCAGCTCACACAGGAGACATCGAGGTAGACCCGCAAACGTTCGTGGGCCTTGACGTCACCTTCTGCTTTCCACTTTCACCGCTGTCTTACTTTGTATTTCAAGACAATCCTATGTATTTATTTCAGACCTCTTGTTTGTAGTAATCTCTTAGATAATTCGTGAGTACGTGACACCAGTTCTGGGATTTTGTTTATGGGTTTTATTTCGAAAAAGTGCCATGTTGTATTTTGGGTTATTTTGTTAAATTTTTATATGGTGGGCCATCGAAGCCTTGGTTATCTTGTTCCCATTTGTTGTTAATAAGTTTTATTTAGTTCAAACGTTGGCTTGTCTAGCGGGTTCAACGTTAGATGCAGTCATGGCCTGAAGGTGGGAATTTTGGGTCGTGACAGCGGATGACTTACATCCCGGACAGATTTGCTCAGCCAGAAAGTGCCAAAGAATTGGTAGAGTTCTTTGACAATCTGACCGAGGAACAAGTAAAATGGATGATTGATTGGTTCCCAACAGAGTAGTTCATCATCAGGTCCAGGGACGCTTCACAATTAGTGCTGAATAGGTTGAGGGGAATACACCCTTTTGTTCCCATCCGAGTTATGAGGCAAGCGGGCAGGAATTAGGTTGTACCAAGGGTTGCAAAGACGAGCCACTTAAGAGCAGACTTTCAAGACGACGACATCCCTTACAAGTGCCAAGATCAGCATATATGGCACTGTAAGATCATTGTGGAGAAGAACACCATTGAGCCAGACAAGTATCACGCTGGGTGTGCAACTCTCTACCCGTCATGGTTAGAAGAAAACCTAGAGGGGATTGTGAGGCAATGAACTGGTCGAGGAAATAGGATCATAGATGAAGATGCTGAGTCTTAAGTCAAATACAACAAATTATGCAAGAGGGTCCATGACTCCGAGAATGAACACCGGGAAATACATGAGACAAATATGAGGCTGATCAAGGAATGGAAGGAAATGACTATCACATTCAACAGAAGGTTGGAATATCTGGAGTGAGGTTTAGTGGAGCTGGAGGGCAAAATCATAAAGAGGATTGACGACTGGGAGAATGCTAAACGAAGCGAGCGAGGACATTTGGCTAGAGCCTACCTACTGCTGGGTCTGCACGAGCCGGGGAACCTGTTTGATGGAGTCAAGAAGATCGAGTCTGGTGAAGGTCCTTGTCACACCTCCTTTTTAATACCCCCGGAAGGGTATAAGGGAGTTTTTTCCAATTTAAGTGACAATCGAAACGAGATTATTTTTTATTTAAAATTTAGAGTCGCCACTTGCCAAATCTTTATATTTTTCAAAATTCAAGAATCACCTTATCACCTGAACTTCAATTATCACCATAGTGCTCATTCTGAATCATGTCACTTGTGATGTGCTTGGTCGAACTCCGCTTTGTGCAATTTAAAAGGTGGCAGTAGGCATTGGAATTCTTTCCTGCTAGTTCAACAAGGGCTAACTCGAAAGAGACTCATAAATATAGTCTCAAAGAGCATGATGAAGTGATTTTTGGCAGAAGTAACGAAGGAAAATTTGAACAAAGATACCTATGTGAAGAAGAATGGAAAAAAGACTTATCTGAGTGAAGCGGCTGACTCCAATGATCATGACATGCATTTCGGATTGATCATCCTAATCCATCCAACCAATCATGTTTTCAGTTCATGCCCTTATGCCCCGGATCTCCATAACCCAATCTCTTCGCCAAGTCACTAACCTTGTTCGGTTTGCGGTGCCCTGCAAGTTTTTCACCAACAGACCTCTCTCATTTGTTCATCTCTCAACTCACTATCGCCTTACAGTGCCTGTGAAGGTTTTCACCAATAAGACTCTCTCATTTTGACTTCTCTCATATTTCCGTCATCCTAGGGTGCCCGTGAGGGTTTTCACCAATAAGACTCTCTCATTTTATTCATTTTCCTTTGTGCGGCACAAAGTGTTGCCCCTGGTGTGAATCATACCTCTGTCTCGCTTGACTTGGCACTCTCAAATATTGGTCGGAAGGTCTTTCTTTGGACCGTAATGCAGGCTTTTGGATGGGGTTAGAAAGAAAGGATAAAGGATCAAAACAAATTGAGTGGGTTTGCAATTACAACTTTTGGAATCAGATCTTTTATATAGCCACAACTTCTGCCCCGGTTTCTTTGCTTGGGGGCTTTTGAATTTTTATTTTGATGGAACCGAACCGTGAGGCTGCCTACGTATCCTTAAAAGGAATCAGGTCGAACGTAGTTCATCTCATAGGAATTTCTTTGTTGTTGTTACTTTTCTCTTTTTCTCTTCTTACTTTATTTCTTTTTTTTTTCTTTTTTTTCTATTTTTTTTCTTCTTCTTTCCTTTTTTTTCCCACTCTTTTTCATTCCTTTATTTCTCTTTTTCTCTTATTTTTTCCTTCTTTATTTACCTTTTGTGTCCGTTGCTCCAGCACTAAATCATCCAAGGTCAGTGATTTCTTACCTGACCCAGTCGAAGTGCCCTCACCAGATGGACTGGAGGGAAGACCTGCAATAAGCTGTCGAATCTGAGCATCCACACCATAGTTCTGATCGGAAATTTGGCGCATAGTGAGGGGCCCATAAGGGAGGGGATCTGTGGGGCCCTGTGACCCTGCTGCATCTATGGAGGCACCACCAGATCCCTCTGCGGTCTCGTCAAATTGCCCGAATGAAGGAGAATTCACATCAATCCTTATATTCTTCTTCTTCTTCTTGCCATCTGGCTCTTTTCGAAGCAATGGGTAAATTTCCACAGCAGGGTCCTTTTGCACATCAGTCGGGTTTGGTAGCACCTGAGCATTATAACACAACTGAGTGATCAAAGAGTGGAAGAATAGGCTGCTAGACCTTCCATTGCACGCTTCCTCAATCTCACTCACAATGTGCTGGCCCACGTTTACTGGTAAGCCATCCATAATAGCAGCGATCATTAACGCCTTTTCAAGCGTCACCTCAGTCTCATGCCTAGTCGGCAAAATACTAGCACAAATAATAGATAGCCAAATTTTGGCTTCCGCAATGAACTCAAGAGAATCAACCCCTTTATGAATTCTTGCCCAAGTCGGTTGCACCCCATCATGAAGCTTTTCAAAAAACCAATTTGCTCCCCTATCTCTTCCCCTCGCTCTGTATATACCTCATTATCCGCATCAGGAAGCCCATAATGTGCATTTATCACTTCAGGCCCAAAGTTTATCCGCTTGCCTCGGACAAAAGTATATACATCCCCCTGGAAGTTGGTCTTCACGACATTGGCATAAAATTCGTGAACTATTGTGTAGTTCGCCTTGATTGGCTCAGGATGAAAGTATATCTATCCACTATCGATCAGTCGCTGGAGAAACTCCAACATCTTAGCTTTAAGTTTGTCGATGTGATGACCCAAAAAGGGGTCATCTTATGTGCATCTAATTTGGATTGTGTTCCGAGGCCTGAAAGCCTCCATTAATCTCACCTCGATGTGCGTGCGTAGCCCGGGCGCATAGTCGGGAAGCCTTTATGTGAAAAACTTGATTAAGAGTTAAATTGTGATAATTAAATTAATAAAGTTGACTTCGGTCAATATTTTTGGTAAACAGACCCGGATACGTGATCCGACGGTTCCGGAAGGTCCGTAGGAAAATATGGTACTTGGGCGTATGCCCAGAATCGAATTCCGAGGAGCCAAGTCCGAGAAATGAATTTTTAAAGAAAATTATTTTATGAAAATGAACCTTGATGTGAAACCTGTGCTGCCGGGCCCGTATTGTGATTTTGGAGCCCGGAACAGGTTCAATATGTGTTATGTAAGTTATCTGTGAAATTTTGTAAGAAACAGACTTGATTTGATTGGTTTAGGATCAAAATGAGGAAAATTGGAGTTAATGAAGTTTTGAGGTATTTAAAGAATTTTAAATTTGGCTTTAAAGGTGATTTTATGTTCCCAAGGTCCGATTGAAATTCTGAGATCGGAAATAGTTCTGTTGTGTCATTTATAACTTGTCTGCAAAATTTGAAATCATTCCGAGTAGTTTAGGCCGGTTCGACGCGTTGAAGTGAATTCTAGAATTTCAAATTTCTTAAGTTTGATTAATTTTGTTTTGGGGTTTGATTTCGAGTTCCGTTGTTGTTTTTCGTGTTCCGGAAGTTCGAGCGAGTCCGTATCATGAATACAGACTTACCGGTGCTTTTGGACGGGGTCCCGAGGGGCTCGGGGGTGTTTTAGACCCCCGGGAGCTAAGTTGGAAAAATCAGAATTTTTTGTATCTGGTTTCCTTCCTTGCGTTCGCGGGAGGGTGTCCGCATTCGCGAAGAAGGAATTGGGCAGGGGCTACGGATTCTCTACGCGTTCGCGATAGGTTGGGCCCCCTAGCCTTCGCGTTCGCACCCCTCCAGCCGCGTTCGCGAAGGTCTAGCCCAGCTAGCCTCCGCGTTCACGAAGGTCTAGCCCAGCTAGCCTCCGCGTTCGCGGGCCCTCCGTCGTGTTCGCATAGGATCCAGCCAATTAGGCCGGCCCAGCTACCATTTGTCTTCGCGTTTGCCCCCGTCCAACCGCGTTCGCGAAGGTCTAGCCCAGCTAGCCTCTGCGTTCGCGGGCTCTCTCTCGCGTTCGCAAAGAAGGGCCTCCTAAGGCCTGGGCCATTCGCCTTCGCGGACGTGATGCCCCTGTCGCGTTCGCGATGAAGGGACATCTGGGCAGGGTAGTTTATATACGGGATTTAATTTATTCTTTCCATTTCCATCTTCTTCCTTGTGTTATTTGAGAGCTTCCAAGAGGGCCTTCAACCTAGTACTTGAGCTAAGTAAATTCCCTATTTAACACTAGTTTCAAACATTAATTCCTAGTTAAATTCGCTACTAAGTTATCAAAAATCATGGAATTAGGTATTAAATTTAGGATTCTTGAGGACTTTGTGATTTTCCATTTTAGGCCATGAATTCAAGTAGAAATCACACATTAATAATCCTTAGGCTATGGGTGAGTGATCCCTTCGAGAATTTTCGGAATTTAATCATGCCGGACCGGGGTTGGAATTTGGAAATTCTTCAAGAATAGCGATTTTAGTAAATAACTAGGGTAATTTCCCGCATTATGCATGCATTGATGTTATTGTATATCTTTTGACTAGTTGCGAGTCCTCGGGTGTAGAGTTCAGAGTTTCAGGCGCAATTGTGGTCCAAAGGGTAGATTCGACACGAGATGAGTCTCCTTTCTAACCTTGTAAGAGGGAATTGTCCCCATAGGTGATGTATATGCTATGTTTAACTTGTTTGGGGGCTACGTACGCGCCATGTGAAGAGAGTCCGTATGTAGTGGCTATTATTGTTATGTCCGGGTAGTTAGGCCCACATCATGCCTTGTGTGTTTTTCTTGTAATGCATTAGATATGTTTCCTTCTTTTCGTTGAAATGCTCATATGATTTATTGTAATGCTATATTTACTACGAAATTATGTTTTACATCACGTCATTCTTCTGAGGTTCAATGAAATTGTGAAAGATAAGGGAGTGGGCCGTACGCCACGGCGGATTTGAAATGAAATTGTTAAAGATAAGGGAGCGGGCCGTATGCCACGGCGGATTTGAAATGAAATTGTGAAAGATAAGGGAGTGGGCCGTACGCCACGGCGGATTTGAAATGAAATTGTGAAATATAAGGGAGCGGGTCGTATGCCACGGCGGATTTAAAATGAAATTGTGAAATATAAGGGAGCGGATCGTACGCCACATCGGATTTGAAATGAAATTATGAAATATAAGGGAGCAGGCCGTACGCCACGGCGGATTTGAAATGAAATTATGAAATATAAGGGAGCGGGCAGTACGCCACGGCGGATTTGAAATGAAATTTGAAATATATGGGAGCGGGCCGTACACCACGGCGGATTTGGAATGAAATTGTGAAATATATGCGAGCGGGGCTGTACGCCACGACAGATTTGAAAGAATTTGTGATTTTTCTTTTCATTCAGTGGTCTTACTTTTGAAAGTGCTTTATTGGGGTTAAGTTCAGTAACTGTTTTGATTTTTCTCTTCTCTGTACGTGTACTTGTTGCTTATTTTTCCCTGACATGCCTACCATATTTCATCATATTTTATCATATGTTATTACTGTTGGACCCTAGTGAGTTTCGAGTCGACCTCTCGTCACTACTTGTTCGAGTTTAGGCGGCATACTCACTGGGTACATATTTATTTAATATGTACTCATGCTGCACTTTCTTTTCTTTTATGTACTTGACTGTACAGGTCCGGAGGCTGGCACGTCTGACTATCAGGCCGGTGCTAGATATTGATACCGTGGTCATACTTCTCGGTGAGCTGCTTTCTCGGCGACTTCCTAGCAGCACCATGGAGCTCTTTTGTTACCTTTCTCCGCTCATTTAATTCAGATGGAGACTCTGTATATATTTTAGTCATTGTATATTCAATAGTTGCCCATGACACTCGTGACACTAGTTCCTGGCACACACGCGTAGTTTATATTTGTATTTTTGGAGTTTTGGGATGTATATCTATGTGTGCATTTTATTTCAGCTTGTATCTACTAGGATTTCACTTCCGCTCAAGGCTAGTATCATGTTTGTCGTTATAAATTGGGAATCTTTGACTGTTTAACTAGATGGGAAAGGTATCACTTGGTGTAATTATTGCTGGCTTGCCTAACCCCGTCGTTGGGAGCCATCACGACTCGGATTGGGTTTCTGGGTCGTGACAACGTGGTATTAGAGCACTAGGTTCACGTAAGTCTCACGAGTCATGGGCAGGCCCAGTAGAGTCTTGCGGATCGGTACGGAGACGTCTGTACTTATCTTCAGGAGGCTATGGGGTGTTAGGAAACTTCCCTTTATTCATATCCTGTCATGCAATCTATGATGTACTCAAATTATTATTCCATTCTCTCGCAGATTGTGAGGACGCGTGCATCCCATGTTCCTGGTCTGGGAGAGGCCGCTGCCCCGACTGCCCAAGGTCGGGGTAGGGGCAGGGGTAGAGCACCTGCTCGAGGCAGGGGACGAGGACGTCCCAGAGCTATGCCAAGGGCACCACTAGAGGACCCTATTATAGAGGAGCAGGATGAGGTTCCTCCAGTAGCACCTGCTCCAGTGGATTTCATGACGGGGCCAGACTTCAAGGAGGTCATGGGCCGTATGCTGAGATTCATGGACACTATGTCTCAGGCTGGTTTATTTCCAGCCGACCCTACCACTTCTCAGGTGGGAGGGGGAGTCAAGACCCCTACCGCTCATGCTATAGGTCAGGCAGCAGCATCACGTCATACACCCGGCACACCGCCCGTGGGAGGGGTTCAGCCCGTAGTAGCAGCCCCAGAGCCCAGGCCAGTTGCAGAGGGTGACCAGCAGAAGATGTTGGATAGATGGACCCGACTTCGCCCTCCAGTCTTCGGGGGTGAGCGGGGAGAGGATGCTCAGGATTTTATTGATAGGTGCAGGGACAGACGGCACAACATGAGGATTTTGGAGTCCCATGGAGTGGATTTCACCACATTTCAGTTAGAGGGCAGAGCTCGTAGGTGGTGGCAGTCATATATTCTGAGCAGGCCAGCAGATTCTCCTCTTGTCACTTGGGACCAGTTCGCTCAGTTATTTCTAGACAGATACATTCCACCTTCTGAGATGGAGGAGCTACGGGGTCAGTTTGAGCGACTAGAGCAGGGGTAGATGTCAGTTACTGATTATGAGGCTAGATTTTCAGAGTTGTCTCGCCATGCCCTTATGATATTACCTACTGATGCCTAGAGGGTGCGACAGTTTGTGGCAGGCTTGCATCCAGGTATTAGGACCTCCATGGCCAGAGAGGTAGAGATGGGTACCCCATATCATCTTGTAGTCGAGATAGCTTGACGGATTGAGGGTTACCGTATGAGGATCAGGGAGCAGGGTCAGCCAGGTTAGCAGGACAAGAGGGCCAGGTTCACAGGTGACTTTAGGGGTGCTCCGGCTAGGGGTAGAGGTCAGTACGGAGGCGGCCAGTTCAGTAGGCCTTCATATTCAGCACCTCCACTCTCTCCCAGGGGTATTGCAGTGAGGCCTGAGCTTGGCGCTATGCTAGAGCGTTCTTATCGTCCCCCAGCCACCCAGGGTGCACCCAGCTGCTATTCCAGTCATCAGAGATCCTCTAGCTCCTATTTTAGTGCCTTACCAGAGGGTTCACATTGCCCTCCACCGATTCAGGGTTCTTCCTCTTTCGGGCAGCGGGCTGTAGCACCAGGAGGCTGTTACGAGTGTGGGGAGCCGGGTCATATGTGGAAGTTTTGTCCCAGGTATCGAGGCAAGGCAGTGCAGCAGAGTTATCAGCCTAGGAGTTCAGCACCAGCAATCCGGCCGGCCCGAGGTGGGGGACAGGTCGGCTAGGGCCGTCCAAGAGGGGGAGGCCAGTCAGGAGAAGGTTAGTTAATTCCTGTTCACTCTAGGGGTGTTCAGTCTTCCGGAGCCTCAGCCAGATTTTGTGCCATTCCGGCCAGATCAGATGCAGTGGCCTCAGACGCCGTGATCACAGGTATTATCTCCGTATGTGCTAGGGAAGCTTCAATACTATTTGATCCAGTATCCACGTATTCATATCTATCGGTACTATTTGCTCATTTTCTGGATGTCCCTCATGAGTCCTTGTGTTCTCTTATATATGTGTCCACTCCTGTGGGCGATTCTGTGGTGGTAGACCGGGTCTACCGGTCTTGTGTTGTCACTTTCTGCGGTCTCGATACCAGAGCATACCTGTTATTGCTGGATATGGTTGATTTTGAGGTTATCTTTGACATGGATTGGCTATCTCTTTATCATGCTGTGTTAGACTGCTATGCCAAGACAGTTACTTTAGCCATGCCTGACTCGCCTATACTAGAATGGAAAGGTTCTTCAGTTAGTGCCTCCAGTCGAGTTATTTCCTTCATAAAGGCTCGACATATGGTCGAGAAGGGTTGTTTGGCCTACCTTGCTTATGTGTGGGACACCACCACCGAGTCTCCTACCATTGATTTAGTGCCTGTTGTTCGAGAGTTCCCGGATGTGTTTCCTTCGGATCTTCCAGGCATGCCTCCAGATCGAGATATTGACTTCTGTATTGATTTGGCTCCAGATACTCAGCCTATTTCCATCCCCCCTATCGTATGGCTCCAAAGGAGCAAGTTGAGGAGTTGTTGTCGAAAGGGTTCATCAGGGCGAGTGTGTCGCCGTGGGGTGCTCTAGTATTATTTGTGAAGAAGAAAGGTGGGTCTATGCGAATGTGCATTGACTACCGCCAGCTGAATAAGGTTTCCATTAAGAATAAGTGTCCTCTGCCGTGCATCGATCATTTGTTTGATCAGTTACAGGGTGCTCGCGTGTTTTCTAAGGTTGACTTTATATCGGGTTATCATCAACTGAGTATTCGGGCTTCAGATGTTCCGAAGACTGCATTTCGTTCCAGGTATTGCCATTATGAGTTCCTGGTGATGTATTTTGGTTTAACCAATGCCCCAACAGCCTTCATGGACTTGATGAATAGAGTATTCAGGCCGTATATTGATTCCTTCATCATCGTCTTCATTGATGACATCTTGATTTATTCGCGGAGCCTGGGTGAGCATGAGTTGTGCTCCAGACCTTGCGAAAACAAAAATTGTATGCTAAGTTCCGCAAGTGTGAGTTCTGGTTAGATTCCGTGGCATTTTTGGGGCATGCGGTATCCGGGGAAGGTATCAAGGTTGATCCTCAGAAGATTGAGGCGGTTCAGAGTTGGCCGCGTCCTACTTCAGCTTTAGAGATCAGGAGTTTCTTAGGCCTAGCAGGCTATTATCGTCGATTCGTGGATGGGTTCTCCTCTATTACATCCCCACTGACCAGATTGACTCAGAATAATGTTCCGTTTCCGTGGTCTGACGAGTGTGAGGCGAGCTTTCAGAAGCTTAAGTCAGCTTTGACCTCAGCACCAGTTCGGTCATTGCCTTCTAATTTTGGGATGTAAACCGTGTATTGCGACACTTCACGCGTCGGGTTGGGGTGTGTGCTGATGCAGGATGGCAGGGTTATTGCTTATGTTTCACGACAGTTGAAGGTTCATGAAAAGAATTACCTTGTGCACGATTTGGAGTTTGCAGCAATTGTTCATGCTTTGAAGATATGGAAGCATTATCTATATGGTGTATCTTGTGAGGTTTATACTGACCGCCGCAGCCTGCAGTATTTGCTTAAGAAGAGGGACCTTAACTTGAGACAGCAGAGATGGCTTGAATTGTTAAAAGATTATGATCTCACTATTTTATATCATCCGGGCAAGGAGAATATAGTAGCATATGCTTTGAGCAGGAGGGCAGCGAGTATGGGTAGCTTAGCCTACATTGCAGCTGAGGAGAGACCTTTAGCCTTGGACATCCAGTCCTTGGCCAATCACCTTGTGAGGTTGGACCTTTCAGAGCCTCGTTGAGTTTTGGCTCATGTAGTTGCTCAGTCTTCGTTGTTGGGGGAGATTATGGCTCGACAATTTGATGATCCATGCCTTGCAGAGCTTCGAGATGCAGTGGTCCATGGCAGGGCCAAGGAGGTTACTCTAGGCAAGGATGGTGTCTTGAGACTCCAGGGCCGTTTATGTGTTCCTAATATTGATGGCTTGAGGAAGAGAATTTTTTAAGAGGGCCACAGTTCTCGGTATTCTGTTCATCGGGGTACGACGAAAATGTACCGTGATTTGAAGTAGCACTACTGGTGGAGGCGGATGAAGAAAGATGTAGTGCAGTTTGTGGCTAGGTGTCTCAATTGTCAGCAGGTCAAGTACGAGCACCAGAGGCCAGGAGGCTTGTTTCAGCAGCTGCCCATTTCTGAGTGGAAGTGGGAGCGCATCACCATGGACTTTGTTGTTGGGTTGCCTCGGACTTTGCATAAAGTTGACGCGGTTTGGGTCATTGTGGATAGGTTGACCAAATCGGCGCATTTCATTCCTGTGGCTACTACTTATTCTACGGAGAGGCTGGCTCAAATTTATGTTCGGGAGATAGTCCGGTTGGACGGTGTGCCGTTGTCCATTATATCAGATCGAGGTCCTCAGTTCACCTCACACTTTTGGAGAGCATTTCACAGTGAGATGGGCACTCAGATAGATCTCAGCTCAGCATTACCCTCAGACTGATGGTCAGTCGGAGCGTACAGTTCAGATTTTGGAGGATATGCTCAGGGCTTGTGTGATTGATTTTGGCGGTCAATGGGACCAGTTCTTGCCTTTGGCAGAGTTTGCATACAATAACAGTTAGCAATCCAGTATCGAGATGGCTCCATTCGAGGCTTTATATGGTCGGCGATGTCGTTCTCCGATTGGGTGGTTTGAGCCTGGCGAGGCCAAGCTATATGGTACAGATCTGGTGAGAAATGCCTTGGAAAAGGTGAAGATTATTCAGGAAAGGCTCTGTACAGCTCAGTCCAGACAGAAGAGTTACACGGATCAGCGGGCGCGTGATGTAGCATTTATGAAGGGCGATAAGGTTATGTTGAAGATTTCGCTGATGAAGGGCGTTATGAGATTCGGGAAGAGGAATTTGATACGCTCAATTTACACCTTAAAAGAATGTAAGCGATCGTTGTCAAATATAGTAACCCAACAAGGTTGGGGTCGAATCCTACAGAGAACAATATCAGGGCGTTTAGGAATGGTAGAGAATTATCACTTATCGTGCAGTGCCAAACAAATATAATTTTGGGTTTTTGATAATTGTTTATAACTAAATGCGAAACAATTAACTATCCTAGAAAGGAATTAAAATGATCGAGGGAAACAAGTATCGATGCTTCGGGTATTACACTCGAGTAACGATCCAATGTATTTCACGATTTTACAAATATGAGCGGGTAATGTTAATTAGCCACGGATAACATTTCTTAATTAGCTTTTCCCAAAGACTAACAAGACTTCCTAATTGAATTATCCCTAACCCAATTAGGAGATTAAGCACTTCCGAGTTTGGCTACAAGTAGTTCAATCCTATCCCTAGGTAGAATCTATAAAATGAGGGTTAAAGCCTCAAGTTCTTGTTAATTAATCTTTCCCAACCCCAAATAATCTTTTCCAAAACTAATTCGGAGTTAATGGGCGAGTCCTAGGGTTAGCTAATCCCTTTGGAAACATTAAAGAACAAGAATAATTAAAATAACAAACACCCACTTCACAAATATATGAAAATCATTCAATACATAAGCACAACAAGGTATTTAATCCACACTTTAAACATGAATATTCCCATAAACCATATTCAAGTGTTGGAAAAATACTACACACTTAGATATACAATACAAAGCAAGGAAATGAAGAAATAAACACAAATGGGTAAAGAAAACTTCACCACAATGTCGAAATCTACAAATCCAAAGTGTGTGTGCAAACCCACAAATCAATACTTGTTCTTCTCTACTAAAAATATATTTACAAAGCTTAAAATATGTTCAAAGATCGATCTCTAATAGATAAAAATTGATTTCCAATCGATCCCCAAGATGTTTCCAAGGTATACTTTTTATAGAGGGCCAAATCTTCGAGTGAAAAGTGGACAAAAACACCCCCTGTCGGGCTGATATGCGATCGCATCCCTGTCGCATATCAGGGATGCGATTCGCATCTTCACTCTTTCCGTCGCACATCAAAACCCTAGGTCCCAGAGGGTCGTTGCATTTGAGAGATGCGGTCCGCATTAGCTATATGCGATCGCATTCGTGCGTCGCATTTACAATGTAGCTTCAGGCGTCAGATGGTGATGCGACTCAAATGCGAACCGCATTTGCGATATGCGGTCGCATATTTGACCGCATTTCACTCATTAATNTTGCTCCCCTCTTTTCTCTTCTTTACTCTCTTTTTGCTCAATTTCACTCCAATTTGACCTTAACCACTTCATGGCATCAATTTCCTGCAAATAGAGCAATTATACACTGATCAAAACCTCAAATACCCATTGAGCAGCACAAAATCTACTGAAAAGAGGCTAGAATGAGTGGTAAAATTGCCACTCATCAACACCCCCAACTTAGACTTTTTCTTGTCCTCAAGCA
>ML277076.1:1238-17288 GCA_005239495.1 Nicotiana undulata | reverse complement strand
TGTCCCGTCCCTCTTTCCCCTATTCTTCCCTTATGTATTAGAACTTTGAAACTTAAAACTTCAGTTGTATTATTCTCAGTTGTATTGATATTAGTAGCTCGTGACTGCGTGACTCCAGATCCTAGGGTGATTGTTGGAGCTCATTTCTTTTGTTAGACTGTTTCAAATGATTTAAATGTTAGTATTTCTAGGACTTGAGCCAATGATGAGTAAATTTCTTTAGTAAATGAATTGAGTATTGTTGAAACGGTTGGCTAGCCTGGTTCCACGACAGGCGTCATCACAACCCGGAAACGGGTCGTGACAAGGTTAGACTTGTTACTTATTGAGTTTGTTGTACTCACACTACACCATGCGCTTCGTGTGCAGTTCCAGGCATTTCCGCGCACGGTGGTTGTTGATCTTGGAGTTTTTACCGTTCGAAGATCATCGAGGTAGCTGCTTTGGAGTCCGCAGATCTTGATTCTCCTACTCTATCTCATAGATTTACTTATATTGTTATACCTTTCTAGACGGTATTTTAGACTATGTTATTTTACATATGCTCATGTACTCAGTGACACCCGGATTTTGGGAACATTGTATTCGAGTCGCAGTTGTTTGTATCGGCTATTTGTGAGAGTTATTACTGTTAAACTTGCTTCATCTTATTTTTAATATAAAATCTAGTTTTATTGTGATTGTCGGCTTGCCTAGTTTTGTAATAAGCGTGACATTTTAAGTTTTGGGTCGTGACATACTCTCTACTAATGTTTGTAATGGCTTAGCTACGCTGGAAAATCTATATATTATCGGTCACTCTAGTATTTTTACTACTACTGCTGCACTGATGGTTACTACCGCTAGCAGTACCACTATGCCTGTAATGCAACCTTACGATTTTGTAATAGTTTTTTTATAACTAAAAAAGGGTATCTTAGATTATTCAAGATAAAATAACTAGTACAAAGCACATGTTTGTTATCTCAAAATTTGATAGGAAAACTTTTAATGAAGAAAGCAAACGTGTTCATCATTCTAGACGTATTCTTTATTCACAAGTAATATTGAGAGATCAAATTTATACAAAATTACAAAATTTGAAGAACGAATTTTGTCTTAGTATACTAGTCTTGTGATACGCGCATTGTGCGTGTACACATTCTTAATTGATAAAAGAAACTAAATATTACTATATGATATATAATAAAAGTATATCTTCTTGAAAATAGTAAATATTGACCATGTACTTAACTCAATAAAAGAAAAAAATTACCCCATAAAATTTTCCGATCATTCATTAAAATACTCAACTACTAATTGTTCTATTTTATATTTATTTAATCACTCCAAATTCAAAAATTATCATTCTTCCTTCCAAGTTTCAATATTCACACATAATATTTAAGAGATTTTATGATTTAGTTTTAAATCCTAACTCCAACAAAAAATATATTAGGTTGATGAATGATATTAAATAATAGTTTCCTACTTATTATATATTTTCTTTTCTTTTTCTTCCTTTTGAACCTACGATAATATTGGACTTCACTTAATAGGGATATATTAAAGATGAATTTTCAGAAATCACTATTGTTTAGTGGCTATTAACTTCTTATAGCTGTCATATATATAATTACTTTCTATATCTACTATTCAGTTGTTACGGTAGTGCATTCACTGTATTCGCGCTGATGTATTCATGAATATAGTAGCAAAAAACGCCTATAAATCAGGGTAATCCAGCTGTACGCGCATGTATTAACATATATTCGCGCCATGTATTCATGAATACAACAACAAAAAGCGCCTAAAATTAGGACAATCCAGTTGTACGCGCATGTATTCACATGTATTCGCGTTGTTGTATTCATGAATACAGCAGTAAAAAGCATCTAAAATCAGGGCAGTCCAGTTGTACGCGCATGTATTCCCATGTATTCGCGCCGTGTATTTATGAATACAGCAAAAAATGTCTAAAATCAGGGCCGTCCAGTTGTACACGCATGTATTCACATGTATTCGCACTGTTGTATTCATGAATACAACAGTAAAAAGCGCCTAAAATCAGGGCAGTCCAACTGCATGCACATGTATTCACTCTATGTATTCATGAATACAGTAACGACAATCACCTTAATAATGGGTATGCCCAGGTGTCTAAGAGAGAGGAAAAACATAAATAGCGTATCTCATTCCTTATATCATGCCTCAATGGTAGTATATATCATAACTATTTATTTTGCTAGAAAATATAAAAGGTAGCTATAGAAAAAGATATTTTAAAATAATTTTGATTTATAATAAATATGATGTATACTTTTACTATTGAGGTAAAATTTCCTATATTAAATGTTAAGCTTTCTATTATTATTTCCTTTTTAAACCAATGGCAATCATGTTTGTCAAAGGAGTTTATTGAAAATGGAGTTTCCCACTTGTTCTCTTCTTCTTTTTCCTTTTTTGCCATGCGATAACTTTGAGTTTTGTAAAACTAAACTTTATTTGTAATTAGAGTTTTGTCCAACTTAAAAAGCATTTATAAAGGATAAAAACGGTTAATAATATTTCGTTACGAGGATTTTGTACTTTTAATATAGTATTATACGCACTTTGCGTATGTACCTCATCTCGATGAGTAATTCTTTTTAAGAAAATAAATATTATATTAAAAGCTATTTAAGATTACAAAATTGACAAATATTTAATCTCCATAATTCATGAATGTTGATCCTATGTAGCTAACTCAATAAAGAAGGATATTTTGTTCCATAGAATTCGTCGATCATTATTTCATATATTTAACTTACTAGATGTTGTACACGAGCGATGCACAAGCCTAATTGTTGTGTTTTCTTCTTTTTAATATTTCTTGGTCTATTGCTAATTAAACATTTTTTACGCCTTTAGGGAAAGAAGAAAGAGAATAGGCTTTTGTGTAATAACGTATAGAACTATGATTACATGTATTGTTATTTATCTTTTGCATTATGTGTATTTTAATTTTTCTGAAATAGTATTATGATACCAATCACTCTGATATACTTGTCGAAGTTTAATGCTTTATTATACAATAATTATATAGTAATTCAAGTAGAATTTAAATTATTTTTGCATATGGACTACACTTTTTTATTTTAATTTTTTTTTGCACCACTAAGTCTTAAATTAATTAGTATAAAATAATAATTAAAAAGTCAACTGAAAAATAAGTCGTCACGTATTTTTCTGATTGTTTAAATTGAATGATATATAGTTTTATTCTTTTAGTATTTTCAGTTGTGTTAATGTATTACTTTTTCCTTTTTATACTAATCAAAATTTGAATAATAAAACATATTAATATTATTCCCAATAGTTGATGAAAAGGTATTTTAGTCCTTTCAAATAATAATCGTTATTTTTAATTATTAATAATTTTAACAAAAAAATTATATATTGTTCTAGTTGAATGACATAATATAAAAAATAAATTAATCTCTCGATCACGCTAAATACTAATCAAATTGATCTTAAATTAAAATATTACAGTTTTTTCTATTTTCATCTGATATGATTGAGATACTATTTAGGGTATAATGCAATTTTCATCACAATAGTAGTATTTGTTGAGATTTTTTAAAAATAATTAATTGTACATTTATGTTTTTAAAATTTATATAATGTTGAATTCTTATTGAATAGAGTATGTAATCAACTAACTTCGATCATAGAGGGAGAAGTATAATCATGACGATACTTCTCATACTTCCTAATATATGATGACTTTTAAATTCTTATTGAAACTATATTTTATTCTTAAATATATTTTTTTCTGGATTTTATTAAGTATTCCAATTGAAATTGTCATTTATGAGAACTTTGTATAAAATGATAGTAATTGATAGTGATATAATAATATTTGAATGTAAATCAACATACAACATGTGTAATTCATTTTTAATGAAATCTTCTTTACCTGGAATAGTTAATAAATAAAATAATGTTTCTTAAGGAGATAAAAAAATTGTTATATATAAATGTATGCGTCATTAGCATTTTTAATCAGGTGAACATTTGAATTATAAAATTACAAAAACATAATTTTTCTAATTGAAAGTACTTATTGAAAAAATAATAATAACAATCAAGTAATGCATTTAATGAAGATAGTGAATGTTGAATGGAAAGTGGGATCCATCTAAAGAATTTAATAGCTTATGACCACGTTAGTATTGGTTTTTCCCGTTATTAAGAACTCATGACCAAACTTTTAAGCCTAGTATACAAGCAAATAATGCACTAATATATTTGAAATGACCATTATGCCCTTGGCCAACCTCCCCTTCTCTCTTCAATATAATAGAAAAAAATTAGTTCTGATTCTATAACTTTATCATCTCAACTTCACAAATCACTATGCCCCTTTCCAGTTTATGCAAGAACTAGTAAGGGTAGCCCGGGCTTTGCCCGAGCCCAACATGAACAAAGCTTTGCTATTATAAATTGAGGTATAGTGACAAAAACCGCAAGGAATGAACTTGTGTTCAAAAGAGAAATGGAAGATTATAGAGTTATCACAGAAATGTTACTCTTTATAAGCCACCTATTTCTCTAATATGTTGTTATTTCAAGTCAGTGGAATGCTTTGGATGTACAAACCAACAAATACAGAAGCTTCAATTCCAAAGTCACATGGTCTTGATATGAATCAGCGCAGGATAGCAAAATAAGATGATAAACTATTATGTCAAATCAACTCTAGCAATAGTGAAATAATCTAACCATTATATAATTAGAAGACATAGTTGTAAAATGTGTAGATAAACATTATGTTTAAGCAAGGACTTGACAGACCACTTGCACAATACTCTAAAAACATCATATAGTATGCCTATGAGCGCGGACATAGACAAGTCAGATTAACCAATCTTGGCACAGAATATTAAGGTTCAAATTACAGTTGCACAAGAAATAAAATATGAAAGATAGAAGTTGCTATTCTTCATGAGCACCCAGATGTAGATGTAGCACATGTTGCATAGCATATATGACATTTTCGGTTTAGAGTACAAGGAAAATGAAATAGAATATACCAGTTCATCTGTTATTATGGTCGTAAATTCATCATCAGACTGCCCAGTAAATGTAATCATTGCGGCATTGATGTGAATTACTTGTGATGACCCAAAAGTTTATCCTGTGTAAAATTAATTATAACAGTATTCCGAGGCCTTGAAAGCCTCCGTCTATCTCACCTCGATGTGCGTGCGCAGCCCGGGCGCATAGCCGGAAAGCCGTTATGTGGAAAATTGAATAAAAGTCGAATTTATGATAATTAATTGAATAAAGTTGACTTTGATCAATATTTTTGGTAAACGGATCCGGACACGTGATTTGGCAGTCCCGGAGGGTCCGTAAGAAAATATGGGACTTGGGACTATGCCCGGAATCGAATTCCGAGGTCCCAAATCCGAGAAATAAATTTTTAAAGAAAATTATTTTCTAAAAATTATAAAAACTTTTGAAAATGAACTTGGATGATAAACCTGTGTTACCGGGCCCGTGTTATGGATCCAGAGCCCGGAACAGGTTCAATATGTGTTTTATGAGTTATCTGTAGAATTTGGTAAGAAACGGACTTGGTTTGATGTGTTTCAGATCAAAAATGGAAAATTTGATAGTTTATGAAGTTTGAGGAAAATTTATAGAATTTGTAGCTTAATTCATTGTTTTTGATATTATTTTGGTAGTTTTATTACTCGAATAAGTTCGTAGGATAATTTTGAAGTCGTGTGTATATTTGGTAGGTTCTGAAGGCTTGGGATAGTTTCGGGTAGGTTCCGGGGTGCATTAGACTTTAAAATCACTGAGTGGACAGGTGCAATAAGAGGTCTCTGAACCTGTGAGCGCGGTCGCGGTCGCCCTAGCGCGGACCGCGGTGGTCGAACTTCAGAGATCCTGCAGCAGCTTGGCGGTCGCTTCACCGCGGACCGCGGTGGTCGAACTTCAGAGAACCTGCAGCAGCTTCGCGGTCGCGGTTGTTTTACTGCGAACCACGGTGGTGGAACTTCAGAGAAGCTGCAATGAGGTCTTCGCGGCCGCGGTCTCCTTACCGTGGACCGCGGTGCAGGACTGGGCAGAGGTACCTATAAATAACGCGATTTTCAGTTATTTTCCATTATTCAAAAACCCTAAAACGTAAGAGGCGATTTTCTAAACATGTTTTCTTCTTCTAAAACCTTGGTAAGTGACTTCTAACTCAATTTCTTTACTCCTTAACTTCTTTTTACAAAATTTCATCTTAGAATCTAGGCTCTTCATGGGGAAATTGGGAATTTTTGGAAAAACCTAAGAATATTGAAATTTTGGGGAATTCAACCTCGTTTTGGGGTCGGATTTCAAGACAAATTATATATTCGGGCTCGTGGGAGAATGGGTGATCGAGTTTTGGTCCGAACCTCGTGTTTGGACCAAGCAGGCCCGGGGTCGAATTTTGGTATTTTTGGAAGAATGTTGGGAAATGTATAATTAGGCTTTGTGATTGAATTATTGAGTCATTATTGATATTATTGAGTCGATTATGTCTAGATACTATCATTTCAGACTTGGATTCGAGAGGGAAAGCGATGATTGAGGCGTGAATTGCATTCTTGGAGCCGAGGTAAGTGTTTGGCCTAACTTTAGTGAGAGAATAGGTGTTGAGTCGTATGTGCTACTTGTCTATCATGTTCAATGTATGGGTGAGGTGATGAGTACCTATGCGTTGTTTGTCAAGCATGCCCGTGAGTCTATTTTTGGTGAATTACTTGTTATTACTCCGATATTTATTATGTTATGAAGTAGTTTCCTTTGGGAAGTTGTTTAATTGCTGAGAATACTTGCTTAAGTACTTGTTATATGATGTCTCAGTTGATAACCCAATTCATTAAGTTATGTATTCGTATGAGGTTGGTTATAGCTGAGTCCCTTGCCGGGCAACATTATTACTTTGGCTGATATTCCCCTTGCCGGGTGGGTATGAACTGTATATCACACTGCTGACTTTCCTTGCCAAACTGTTATTTGTTGTTGATTTGGGTGAGGAAGAGTGTAAAGCACGAAGGGTGATGCCGTGTATTCATTTCATTCATTGCATAGTGAGGAAGAGAGTAAAAGCACGAACAGTGATGCCGTGCCATGATTATTATTACTTTTATTTGTACATTACATAGTGAGGAATATAGTAAAAGCACGAAGGGTGATGTCGTGCCATGATTTATATTGCTTTCTTTCATACATTCCATAGTGAGGAAGAGAGTAAAAGCACGAAGGGTGATGCCGTGCCATGATTTTTATTGCTTTCATTTATGTTGTGCATTGTGAGGACGAGAGTAAAAGCACGAAGGGTGATGCCGTGTACATTCTTGTTTGTGTTATTATTTCCTGTTGACTTATCTCTTTCGTATTGTTCTTTGTTCAGTTATTCATCTTTGATTCTCATTTGTTACCCCCATTACTTGTCCCCGTATTACCATGCTTAGCTGCTTATTTCTTGCTATTTTCTATGGTATTTATTATAGAACTGTACAGGTAAATAGTTGTTGTCGTGTCTAGCCTCGTCACTACTTTGCCGAGGTTAGGCTCGGCACTTACTCAGTACATGGAGTCGGTTGTACTGAGGCTACACCTGCACTTCTTTATGTTGTGCAGATCACGCAGTCGGACCTAGTGGACATCGTTAGAGGGAGTATCCTTCAGTCCATACAGGCGACACCGAGGTAGTTCCGCAGGCGTTCGTGGATCTCGGCATCATCTTCTATCTTATTGTTTCTGTCTTATCTTAGTATCATAGACAGTCGTACTCTTCATTTCAGACTTTTGTTGTAGTAATCTTAGACAGTTCGTGAGATGTTGTGACACCAATTCTGGGGGATTATGTACGTAAATTTTGTGGCAACTATCTCGTTAATGTATAGACTCGCAGCTTCCGCATTATTATCAACTGTTTATGTTCATTGTTTCACTCTTAAATGATTTAAGAAAAGAAAGTTAGTAAAATTAACCCAAACGTTAGCTTATCTAGCGGGTTCAACGTTGGACGCCTTCACGACTTGAAGGTGGGATTTCGGGTTGCGACATTACTGAGGGTTAATTCAGAGATGAATATGAAAATATCCAAACTACCCACAGTCTAACAAGAACAATAGTTTTTTCTATATAAAGAGAACTTATGAGAAACAAATATCCAGTTTTACTATTCAATCAAAATGAACGAAACCTTAACGAGTTTAGAATCTAGCAAGTTCTGACATGTAAAAATAACATCAAGGTTTTGCTCATTATTTAAATATGCAATTTCATCTTTTCTGTTGTACATAATTTCTATAACTTTTGTGATTAGCATGTTAAAAGGTTGATTTAGTTGAATAACACTTTACTGTAAACTGTTAAGTTTTTTCTGCTTTGATGGGCTATACATGTGTTTTAATTTTCTCCAAGTGCTCTATCTGTTTGTTTGAGGAATGTCAATTGTGCAGTGTTGTTAATCCCGAGAAAAAGATAACTACAAGTTCACACATTCTTCACTAAAGAAGTTCACATGTTTTAGCACCAGCATGGATGTCGTGATTATAACTTTTAATAAGGACTCTGGCAATATAAATACCAGACGTCAGTGAATATAATAGCACAACAATTTTCTCATACGGATGCTTCTGCCATCAACTTTTCCACCAAGGATTCCTCTTTTGTATCTTATGTATATGTTTGTTCCTTCGGTCAAAACACATTTCTTCACAAACTTTTTACTGTGAGATATCTGCATTTCAAATAGTTCATAGAAATCAAGTCAAAAAGTACCTAAGTAGACTTTAAGCAGGAGAATTTGCTGTTTATTCTACTGACAATGGAAAGGTAGATGAATTCAATACAAGGCTATGACAAAGTTATTCCATTGTAAAACACACAATCATTTAAAAAATTGAATAAATGAGTATTTAATTTTGGTATGTTAGTTTCATTCTTCGTCGGATGAGTTCAAGACAACGATTAAAGTGAAAGACTGAAGCTGAAATTGTTGCGACTCCCAAATGGGAAAGGCCATGGAAGAGAAACAAGAATTACAAAATAAGAAGGATAGGAAAATGCAGAGAAAAATATTAGATTTTCATTGATCGGATGTCTCTCACAAGTGTAGTATAATAGGTATTTAAAGAAAAAAGGAAAATATGCAAAAGCTAACTACGGGGTTAAAAGTAAAAATTATAACTAATTTAGGACTAAAGCGTAACTTCGAAAAAATCTATTAATCCTTCAGTCATGTCTTCATCAATTCGTTATATTCCACCTCCCTTAAAATAACCTTGTCCTCAAAGTTGATGTGAACACTGCTGAACAACTCCACAATATGAAAAATGAAATATATTGCAACTGACACTTTCAACTTCATGTATACTGATGCCTCAAACAAGTCTTTCACTAACAAAATGAGGCAGCAACCTTAAGAATAATGCTAGTCCGAACACAAGCCATACCTTCTAGCACCAATGTGGAAGTCAAGAAATCCCCATCCTAAGAACAACAGTTGCAACACCACTTAAATACATCAAGGCACCACTAATAAGAAATGAATATGTTGTCACAATATATAGCAAAAACTGTAGACAATAGATTAGTGCATTTGAATGCTGCAGAGGCCCACATATTTTGCACCAGTTATCTTGACAAAGATGAGCAGGTGCTACAACATCACTTTGTGTTACGATCCAATTTTGGAGTCGTGATGATGCATGTCGTGGAACCAGGCCAGCCACCTATTTGTAACTAATCTAGAACTGATTATTAAAGAAAATACCATTTTTAAACAGCCTGAAGTCAATAATAATAAAACTCTGTATTTGAAAATAATTTATGAACCAAAAACCCAAATTCTACAAATCCCGGATCCAGTGTCACATAGTCGTGAGCTGCTAATACATAATGTGACTAAAAAAGAATGACTAACATAGCCTAAAAAGTAAATAACAACAAGTAGAATAGGAAAGAGATGACAAGACCACGGACGCCAGCTGCTACCTCGACAACTCTGATAGAAACTGCCGCTACTCAATGACCAGAGCCAAGTCCCGGTGTACCTGGATCTGCACACAAGGTGCAGGGGTTAACGTGAGTACACCAACTCAGTAGTAACGAAACCAAACTATGGGCTGAGAGGTAGTGACGGACTAAGCCTCTGATGTTTATGAGCAACAGTGTATATATCTTGAACATGACAGTAATATGGCAAAAAATAAGAAAGATGCACCAAATTATGCCTGTAAACTCCACATGCCAGCATATGATCGTAAAGAATCAGAAATGATATGTACACAGTATCCCTACTCTCACAAGGAAGTCCACTCAGTACTAGAATTGGCCTTCAGGCCCAGGGAATGTCCATCCCGGATTATGCATAAACCCAAGTGACGTAGTCACCGAGTACTGAGGAAAAAGGTCAGTCCAGCCCCACGGAGAAGATCCATCTCCGGAACATATCAGTCGGACAAGATCCATGTCCAGGGACGATCCATCCCTCAATATATATCAATAGCTTCGGGCAAGATCCATGCCCAGGGAAAATCCATCCCTCAATATATGTGCGCTCACTGGGGGTGTAAAGACTCCGGAGGGACTCCTATAATCCCAAGCGCTATATCAAGCCAACGAAGGCATGATTCAAGGATCGCTGCGGTGTGCAGTCAAATCTCAAAATTATCTTAATACCAGGCTCTCGGCCTCACTCAGTCAATACTTTCCAGTCTCACTCACGATGCTCTCAAATATAACAATCAACCTGAAACAATGATAATATAGAAATAGACTAGCAACATCTGAGACTGAGGCATGGAACATATGCTATAACATGACTGAGTACATGAAAATAAATAATCACACATAGAGACAGCAACAATCGACTATTCCAGTGTGAACATATCGGCATGAAGCCTTAACATTTATACTTAACATGATTTCTAATATGTTCAAGGTAAATACAACCTCCACAGTACAAGTCTCAGTCTGAATTGACCATTAGGCAGTGCCATGGGATGAGCCAGGCCACAAATATTCAGTGTACGCCCGCATGCCCATCACTTGTCAAGTGTGTCACCTTAATTAACATCAAATATCATATAAATTGGGGTTTCGAACCCTCAGTTCCAAGTTCGGAAGCGTTACTTACCTCAAAACCGGCTAAAATACTACTTCGTAGTGTCCTTTGTCACGACCCGAAATCCCACATTCGGGCCATGACTGCGTCTAACGTTGAACCCGCTAGACAAGCCAACGTTTGAACTAGATAATATTCATTAACAACTAACACAAATAAGATAACTAAAGCATCGAAGGTCAACAATATGAAGGTTAACAAATAGCCAAAAATAACATAGCAATTTCGAAGTAAAACCCATATACAAATCCTCACATACTCACGAACTGTCTAAGAGATTACTACAAACAAAAGGTCTGAAAATAAGTACATAGGACTGTCTTTGAAATACAAAGTAAGACAAAGCTGAAAGTGAATAGCAGAAGGTGACGTCAAGGCCCACGAACGTCTGCGGGTTTACCTCGATGTCTCCTGAATGAACTGATGAGATGCTCCAACCGTCAGTGATCACCGGGTCCGGCTGCGTAGTCTGCACAACATAAAGAAGTGCAGGTGTAGCATTAGTACAACCGACCCCATGTACTGAGTAAGTGTCGAGCCTAACCTCGACGAAGTAGTGACGAGGCTAGGACCAACAACAACGTATGTACCTGTACAGTTTTATATAATAACAGGAAAAATGGCAACAGAAGTAAGCAAGTAAGACAGATACGGGGAGGACATGCTGGGGGTAAAAGGGGCAACAATTGCTAGCACGGTAGAACAGGGCAGTAACTGATATGTAAAATAAATAAAGGCATGAGTTTAACTTCTCAACAGATAAGGAACAACAAAAGGCACGGCATGACCCCTCGTGCATAACCTCACAATCACTCGGCACGGAATGTCCCCTCGTGCATAAAATAACACTCGGCACAGAATGTCCCCTCGTGCATAGTCTCACAATCACTCGGCACGGAATGTCCCCTCGTGCATATAAAATAACACTCGGCACGGAATGTCCCCTCGTGCATAGCCTCATAATCACTCTGCACGGAATGTCCCCTCGTTCATAGCCTCACAATCACTCGGCACGGAATGTCCCCTCGTGCATATAAAATAACACTCGGCACGGAATGTCCCCTCGTGCATAACCTCACAAGCACTCGACACGAAATTTCCCCTCGTGCGTAAATAATAACACAAAGCAACAACATAATGTGAAAGTCAACACTAGGAAGTCTCAAGCGCATGGAAATACATCAATACAATTCTATTTCCCCGGCAAGGAGAAATCATCAATTATAACATCAACAAATGCCCGACAAGGGTCTCATCTATAACCAACCTCGCATCAGAATTTATAAATTCAACAATGTAAGCCTCAACTGAGATAAATCACTCAATAACTCTCCACGTCATGAAACAACATCAAGGTATAACTTTTTAATTCACCAATTACTCACAGGGCGGAGAATATTAAGAACATAGTAAGTTTCATCACAAATGACTCACGGGCATGCTTGACCGCAACGCATAGGCACTCGTCACCACGCCTATACGTTGGACATGAGTTACACATAGCAAGTAAGACTCTATACCTAATCCCTCAAGCTGAGGTTAAGCCAAACACTTACCTCGGCTCCAAAGAAAATGCAAGTCAAGCCTCAATCACAGCCTTTCCTCTCGAATCCAACTCCGAATCGGGAATATCTAGACATAATGGATTTATTAACATCAATAAGTACTAAATAAACCAATTCCCAAGCCAAATTATACATTTCCTACTATTTCTCCGAGACCACTAAAATTCAACCCCGGGCCCACACGTTCAANGGAAAATCACGAAATTCTCAAGAACCCTAAAGTTACTAACTAATTCCATGATCTTTAGATGATTTAGTAGTGAGTTAAACTAGGAATTAATGTTAAATTTAGAAGTTTATGGGGTTTTAACTTACCTCATACAGTGGGTGGTCGTGGAAGGTGTTGCCCAAGCTTGGAGGCTCTCTAATGGAGGTTGAAGATGGATGAAATGAGAAAAACCCGAAATTTTGGGCATTTAAGAGGGGCTGCCAACAGGGGTTTCCGCACATGCGACCCTAGGACCGCAGGTGCGGTCTCGCACCTGCGAGGGAAATGATCGCCCCTGCGGAAGAAGGGCCTGGGACCCTGGGCTCGCACCTGCGGAGTTGGGAGTCGCACCAGCAGTCCCGCTCCTGCGGAGGAAGGACCGCGCCTGCGATGGAAGTCGCACCAGCGAAGGCTGGACCGCACCTGCGGTCACGTGCCTGCGGCCTGGGTCTCGCACCTGCAGACTTTTGGCAAGGGGGCTGGGGATCGCACCTACGAGGCTGGGACCGCAGGGGCGGTCCCGCACCTGCGGTCACACCAGCTGCTATGCACCAGTAGTGGTTTATGCTGGTTTTTTGCCTCGCGCGGCGTCTGGGAGGCACCTGGGCCCACCCGAGCCCCCGTCCAAAAATACCAACAAGTCCCAAATCATTAAACGGACTTGCTCGAGCTCACGGAACACTCAATACCATGCTAAAACTCAGAAATCACCCTCCAAAACCCCTAAATTCAACCCTTAAGAACTTGAAATTCTAAGATTTTATAACAATGAGCCGGACCGACCCTCACAACTCTGAACGACTTCAAATTTTGCAGACAAGTTATAAATGACACAACGGAACTATTCCCGGTCTCGGAGTTTCAATCGGACCTCGGGAACATAAAATCACCTTTCAAGCCAAATTTCAAATTCTTCAAAAACCTCAAAACTTCATTAACTCCAGTTTTCCTCATTTTGATCCGAAACCAATCAAATCAAGTTTGTTTCACACCAAATTTCACAGATAGGACAAATAGCATATAATAAACCTGTCCCGGGCTTTGAAACCATAATACGGGCCCGATAACACGTTTTCACATAATTATTCATTTTCAAATTTCTTTATTATTTTCAGAAAACGATTTTCTTTAAAAATTCATTTCTCGGGCTTGGGACCTCGAAATTCGATTCCGGGCATACGCCCAAGTCCCATATTTCCTACAGACCCTACGGGACCGTCACATCACGGGTCCGGGTCCGTTTACCAAAAATATTGACCAAAGTCAACTTTATTCAATTATTCAATTCAAAAGTCTCATTTTTATCAAATTTTCACATAGAAGCTTCCCGGCTACCTGCCCGGGCTGCGCACGCATATCGAGGTAAGATTAACGAAGGCTTTCGGGACCTCGAAACACAGATTTAGACGGAATTACTTAGGATGACCTTTTGGGTCATCACAATCTCCACCTCTAAAACAAACGTTCGTCCTCGAACAGACATAGAAAAAGTACCTGAGTTTGAGAAAAAATGGGGGTAACGACTCGTTATGTCGGACTCANGCTCCTCCTCATAAGTCAGATTCTTGTCCAATTGGACACCGCTGAAGTCAAGAACATGAGATGGATCTGCAATATACCTCCAGAGCATAGATACGTGAAACATTGGATGCACTGCTGATAAATGCGATGGCAAGGCAAGTCTGTAGGCCACCTATCCTACCTTATCTAAAATCTCAAATGGACCAATGTACCTAGGGCTCAACTTGCCCTTCTTTCCGAATCTCATCACGCCCTTCATAGGCGACACTCGAAGGAACACCTGGTCTCCTACCATGAAAGCCAATTCTCGAACTCTACGATCTGCATAACTCTTCTTCCTGGACTGAGCTGTACGAAGCCTATCCTGAATAATCTTCACCTTATCCAAGGCATCCTAGACTAACTCAGAACCCAATAATCTAGCCTCCCCGGGCTCAACCATCCGACTGGAGACCGACATCGCCTACCATACAATGCCTTATACGGAGCCATCTGAATGCTCGACTGGTAACTATTGTTGTAGGCAAACTCTGCTAAAGGAAAGAACTGATCCCATGAACAACCAAAATCAATAACACAGGCCCGCAACATATCCTCCAAAATCTGAATAGTGCGCTCGGACTGTCCGTCCGTCTGAGGATGAAATGCTCTGCTCAACTCAATCCGTGTGCCCAACTCTCACTGAAACACTCTCCAGAAATGGGAGGTAAACTGCGTACCTCAGTCTAATATGATAGATAGGGGCACACCGTGCAATCTAACAATCTCTCTCATATAAATCTGAGCCAACTTCTCTGCTGAAGATGAACCCGCCACCAGAATGAAATGTGCTGACTTGGTCAGCCTATCTACAACAACCCATACTGCATCAACCATCCTCGGAGTCCGTGGGAGTCCAACTACAAAATCCATCGTGATACGCTCCCACTTCCACTCGGGAAGCTGAATCTGCTGCATCAAACCACCGAGTCTCTGGTGCTCATATTTAACCTGCTGACAATTCAAGCACCGAGCAACATAAGCCACAATGTTCTTCTTCATTCTACGCCACCAATAATGCTGCCGTAAGTCCTGGTACATCTTCGCGGCGCCCGGATGAATGGAATACTGGGAACTATGGGCCTCCTACAATATTAACTCACGAATGCCACCAACATCAGGAACACATATGCGATCCTGCGATCTCAAGACTCCCTCAGCATCAACTGTGACTTGCTTGGCACGTCCGTGCCGAACCGCATCCCTAAGAGCACACAAATGACGGTTCTCATACTGCGTGGCGCGAATGCGATCATATAATGAAGAACGAGCGACTGTATGGGCCAAAACACTGCCACCCTTAGAAACCTCCAATCTAACAAATTGATTGGCTAACGCCTGAACATCCCAAGCCAAAGCTCGCTCTCCAACTGATAGATAAGCCAAACTGCCCATGCTGACTGACTTCCGGCTCAAGGCATCGGCCACCACCTTTCCCGGATGATAGAGGATATTAATATCATAATCTTTTAGCAACTCTAATCACCTCATCTGCCTCATACTCAACTCCTTTTGCTTAAACAAGTATTGCAAACTCTTGTGATCAGTGAATACCTCACACGGTACCCCAT
>ML277070.1:0-14608 GCA_005239495.1 Nicotiana undulata | reverse complement strand
CCCCCCCCCCCCCCCCTTCCAATCAGAAGTACATGACAAGGTTCCAGAATCAAGGATGAGAAAATACTAGAAACAGGAAACAATGATCACCGCCAGCACTAGAAAAAGCATCTTAAACTGAAAATTGGCAGTACGCTGAATCAGATACCTGACTGTAATTTGAGCGTATAGGCTCCAGCTCAGCAGTGGGCGGTGCAGCTTCAATCTCTGCCAGAGATGAGTAACCAAGATGAATGGCAGCCCATTTCAGAAATGTTCGAAGATCCATCTTACTGATACTTCCAATTGGGTTTATATCTGCTGAACTACAGTCATACTGCAGAGATAGAGAGTTATTACTTCTTTTGTTTTCAACAAGGTAGAGATAGAGAGTTATCAATCAAGATTGTCAGGAAATAGAAATATGCACTAATATACAGTTCAAGGCAAATCACAAATCACAAAGCCAATTTATTATTTGTTCATTGACAAGCTCTATAAGCATAGAAAGTCATATAAAAGGAGATTTAAACCAGCCTCAAAAACAATTCAAACAGCAGTAGATGCCTCAAAACTCCTTGGCTGACTGGATTCTATTTTAGGATAACTGCAGTTAATAGAACGTTTGGAACAGCAAAGTTTCTTCTACCTTTGTTAAGTAACCACGTAACCCTTCATCCACATTGGAGCTACCCAAAACCAGATAAAAACCAGGTTTATTATGGACCCATGGCAGCAGAGATGCTAACATGAATGCCAAGACCATTCGAACTCGAGCTTGAATGTTTTGCAATCCTAAATTTTCAATGTTTGATCCCCCATCTACCTGCAAATAAAGAATCAGGTCAACATTACAGTATGAAGCAATAACTTAGTATTTATTTCAGAAATGACTCATCTTACACCAACCAACTTAGTTGGCCAAACAACATGACGGTATGGGTTTCAGTTATCACATAAACTGAATACATAAAAGCAAATAATCAGATAAGGGTAAAATTTACTTTAAACTATTCAACCTTGTAGCGTGGACGCTTTCCAGTAAGTGTTTGAAACAGAGAGATTAGCGAAGAGACCACTCCATCGATACTAACATTAAGATGCCATGATCCTATCTCATCGGCCAACACCTTTGCCCGAGTCGTTGTGGCTTCTGAACTGTCACACGCATACACTATCAACATTACTAGTTTGGCTCAATAATCAATTCAAATAAATCTTTTTCAAAGACAGAGTTTTGAAAAGAACATCATGTTAGTATTCTCCAAAAGAGAGAAGAAGCCCTTAGGAGTTCTCCATTGAAGGTGACATCTATGAATTTATAGAAAAGGCCTGAAATCTTATATTGGATTATCTGCTTACGGTTGGAGATGATCATTTTCTCTCTAATTTCATCTTATCCACCATAAAACTAAACACATGCAAAAATTTAAACCTGTAACGTTCAGATCAAAGGTGCCATTAGACTGAACGGGAATATTCACTTCTCAGACTGCTAATGATTCCCTTGATATTAGAGAATAAATGTCATTTACGAACAAAATTTAAGCAGGGTTGACAAGAATTCATGAGGAGGGGTATCAGCTTTGGTTAAGCAGGCAGTAGCACAACAGTGAGTCCACCCAACATTTCATGATGACCAAATTCTCATCTTTGCAAGTTCAAATTTTCAACATTTTGTTAAGATTACCAAAAGGGCTCTCAGTTCTCGACCAGAAATATGCTGCCCAACGCCAGGCAAAAAAAAAAAAAGAACCATTTGCCAATTGAAAATTAGAAAGCAACTTTAAAGGAGTAAATTATTACTTGGAATTCAATTCTAACTAGAGAATACACATAAATCAGAAGAGAAAACCTGAAATGGACAAAATGATGCCACTTTCTTGACGTTCTTACCTATTTTCAGATCCCATAAAAACAGTATAGAAAATGCGCTTAGCAAATTCTTTGCTATCCGTTGGAAACTGACCATCAGTGTAATGGCCAATTCGAATGGCATCAGCTTTTACCTGTTCGTCTCCATTTGCAATTTCTGCATTGACATTACTGGTGATTAAATTATAGAAAACTCAGTGAATAGAAAATAAAGCCCACGAATTGTCTGCTTATCTTCACAGACATGCTGGTCATGCTATTTACTTTGACCTTTAACAATGAGGTAAACAATCCAACCAGCATGATGCAATTTATTAGTCAGCATAACATAAATGAAGACACATTAAATGTATTGCAGAACATGCACAAATAATAAGACCATACTCGTACAAAATGCTTGCTAGCTCCAGAACACTATAAATAGAAAACAGCTGATGTGCAGCGGAAACTTTGACCAAAAAGTGGCAAATCGAGGATCCCCCTAAATTTTGTCATGCTGTTGATTTCAGTTCAGCTACTCCATGAAAAGTTAAACCCTAAAATTATATAAGTAAATGGCCATTCTTTAGTAACTCACACATTTTAACAAAGCAGAGTCCACACTACTCATGTTTTCTCAAGAATAATTCACCAGAGATCAGATGATTTGAGTAATCAAACAGCACCAACAGTTACATATCATTTTTCCATAGAAGAGGCTGTTGATTCCTGTAGGAAACTACCTAAGATTCAGGCTGCTATAGGGAATTAAAACAACCTATGTTGCTCGGACTCTCCGAAAATAGGTGCGTGTCGGATCCTCCAAAAATAGTATATTTTGGAGGATCCGACACGGATGCGGCATCATTTTGGAGAGTCCGCGCAACATAGAAAACAACTGCCTTTTCTTTCTTTACTCAGAAACTAAGACGGAACCTATGTACATGACTACAATACGATTGTCATACACTAGCTACAAATACAAGAAAATAGCAACTCAACAACACGATGTTTAGAAGGTTTCAATAAACCTTTTACTACAAGCTGGCACATTGAACCAACTATAGCAGCAACGGAGGAACTATCAGCACCACCAGAAAGTGGAAGCAGAAAACCAGATGCACCACTTCTTCTTAGATAATCCCATAGCCAGCAAGCAGGACCAAGTGCTATTTCCTCCTCCGGAGAGTGATATTTAATCTGGAAACAGAAAGCAGTACACTAAGCAAACTTAATTAAGCAACAGAAAAACCACCAGACATTACATTGAAAACAATTGGCTTAAGGTGCAGTAGAATTCTAAAGAAGATCGAACTAAATTTAGCAGATATAAAGCTGAAATATTAGGAGCTTTGACACATTTAAGAAACAACTGCAGATGAAACTTTAACAAGAAAGACTAGAATATTCCAGTAGACGGGATGAACCCAGTTTGATTTGGCCAAGGTGGATATCTTTCAAGCATTTGAAACATTGTGGTATAGACTTCAAATTGAAAACCTGGCAACTGTTAGAATCAAGTGATCTAAGATTGACAGGAAAATGGAAAAGATCAGAAAATTTGGTGCCTCCACCCCGTCCTGTCAGACAGGGCAAGAGGAGTAAGGGAGATGAAGTAGGAATAAACATTTCTCATATAGAGATAACCTTTTTCTCGTCATACACATAAATTAACGGTTCCTAAAATGGAAACCATAAAGTTCAGTCCAATAATATCTTCACAAATTAGAAAAAAGGCCATGTGGGAGACCTTCAGATTCAGAACAGCATTTTGTGATTAAGCGTAAAACAAAATCTGTCTATAAAAAGGGGGAAGGAGTTTGCGCATAAAGTGTTAAATCAGCAGAGCTGCTTAAACAAGGAAAAGTACAAGCACTAGTCATTACAAACATAGGTTGGTTTTGGACACCATTGACCTTACACAACAACTAACCTTCAGTGGACTTGAAAGTGACATTTGGAGGTTAAAAGATTGGCAAAGCTTGTATGGCACAAATACTTTGGAAACTTTAGCTTTACAACTTGCTTGCTCTTGAAAGCTACTGACAGATGATCTAAGGCTCGCAACCTGGTAGAAAAGGAGAAGAACCGTTATCACTTGACTAAATGGGCAGCTAACAAACATTAAAGACTTCACTCGTGTCTACAAAATGCAAAATATGCTAAAATTCCTACCACTCCATCATGTTATTTCTTGCAACCAAACAACCTCCACATATGAAGTTTTGGCTATTGCTTAGCAGGCATATCAAAATTCAAAAGGAAACCAAAAAATGGATTGAGCTATGAACAATGTGGATTCAGTAAGAAAAAGCATGGATGAGCAATTCATACATGCAAATCCTGAAGTTGAGTCGGAACAATATTTAAGCATAATCTGAACCAACTTGTTGGCACTAGCGGTAGCCCACAAAAGACTTAGGTATCTCCTCATCACCTCGTTAATGAGGAAAAAGATGAAGATATTATATAGCAACATTTTCAGATATTGAGTTCAAGATTCAAGCATACCGCATCAAGATCTATTTGAGCGAAAACCATTTCAACATCCTTCGGGGAAAATTGTGAACCTTGCGCTACCATATCTCCGTTTACAACAACACAAGAACACCCATCTGCCAGAGTTAATCAACAATGAATACACACTCATAATGAAACTACTACAAAGAGGTTTCCAGAGTGAGTATATAATTACTATTATCTTCATATCACCTCAGCTAAGAAATACAGATTAGATTACTAATATGGTAGATTACTGAGAGGACAGAAAGCAAGCTTGCTACCATAATAGAGACGACCACCATCACATCCTTGGTGATTACTGTACATGTAAACTCCTCCTCGAGTATGTGTGGCACTTATAAAAGCACGAAGGCGAAGATCAAGCTTTCGTAATTGATGATGACTTCCACTTGCATTCATGAACACTTCAACACCATTCAATGCAAGCTCCGCGTGAGGAGGTAGAGGAGTAAAAAGTTCCTCACAAACTTCAGCAGCAACAGCTCTGAAGGCAACATTGAAACAAAACTCAAAACCATATAAAATGGTGGGTAAAGTCAATAAGCTACAAATTATTATTACTATTACTACACGTGCATAATTTGTTTGATTGCGGTAAGTTCAGTGTTGTGTGTTTTAAGCAAGAGAGATCCCCCATGATACGTCGCCACAAAGAGGCATGTAGGCCAGGAAGAGAAGTTTCAGTTTTTTTTCTCTTATCTAATTTTTCTTTCTTAGGCGAACACATCTCGATCAAGAATTTGGTGCTTTCACTTCATGTTTTTTAACCAAAATAGAAGTTTCATACAACAAGTCGAAAGATAATGTCGAGTAACTTACTTAAAACCTTCAATTTATGTCGTTAATACTAAAGCATATAAGTGTTATCTCCTACCTAGGTGACTTATATACTCTAGCTGATGAAACAACCAAGGTTTTAAAAAGGCTGATTAAAATCTTTGAAAGAGAGGAAGAAAAGCAAGCTAGAAAGAGAGGCAGCAAAAGCAAAAGAAATATCTAATAAGGACTGGTGGTGCAGTTACACACGTGTCTAGAAACTGCACATAGCCATAACCGAAAGGTACTGTTGTCTGAGACAAAGCATCTGAAATTTCACTTGGGAGATGGAAGTCCTCAAGATGCTCTTTTTGTTTCCACGCTGTAAACCAACGGAGTTCTCTGTAGTTGCCATCATTTGCTAGCCACAGTTTTGGCCTTATCATGATTATTTTTCTGTTTAGGCACAACACTTGACAGTTGTAACGTTCTGAATCTTTGATAACAGGCATACCGAAGCTACATAATATGCCATCAGTCCAATCTCCTAACAGTAGCTCTTTTAAGCAATCCCACCTGAAAGTTTGTGAAAACGTTACTAAGGGGAAAAGAGCTCAAGATGATAATATAATGTCAGCTATTCTCTACTTTTTCTGATGCCAATTTATCAGCAAGTGTTTCTGTAAACATCAACATGTACTTCAATAATGATAATTGACTTGCTGGTCTCGTTATCTGGGAAGGAAAAATAAATCGATATTCATCTCAAAGGAAACACTAGCATATTATCAATATTCATTACATTGACAAGAACACCAAATATTCACATGTGCAAAGCAATAAAGAGGAAAAGGAGAGAGAAGATAGATATCTTGACATATCACATCCTTCATCTATCTCCAAAACAAGTCATGTCTATTTAGCCAGTATCTAACTGCTAATTTGATGTTACTTGTATATGGAACTGCCGTAACACCTGCTAGAAAAAATTCTTATGCACCCAAAGCATGTCATTTTTAAAGAAGATAAACCTGGCATATAAAAATGGAAGACTTAGTATGTGTGAAACCAATGGTAACAACCTTACTTGATCATGTATGGTGCCTAAGCTAATTTTATGTTATGTCGTGTCATTTCATTTCACGTCATGTCAGTATTAGTACGAAATCTCTATACTGCAAGAATTTCCATATATTTTTTCGTATTTTGTAATTCTCAATTGGGAAAAAGAGCAAAGTTAATCCATATTGTACTGTGTCAAAATTAATTCGATGCGCCAATTATCTGCTGCACATTTTTCAATGCACAGAGCTATAAATGAGATTTATATATGGAGTAGATGCTGTTGAATTGTGTGATCTACATCTATGCCGTCTAACTTGTTAAAGAAAACCCCTTAAATAGACACAGACTAGGTGAGTGCGAGTAAGTCCTCACTGAGGTTAAATTTAGTATTATGTTCACTGAGACTCAAACACAGGATATACGCCTTCTAATCCAAATACCACGTTCAAAATGTGTGAAACTAACTCATCTAAAAGTTTGCATTTTTAGAGATGAGATGTTTCTTATATCCTATTTGAGTTTAAGTTTTATGCATTGACGTAAACAACTAGGTTACTTCCAGATCATCTTCCAAAGTCATCATAACTATTCACAAGCACATTAAAATGTTCATAAGGTAATTACAGATAACCTATTTAACAGCATTGATAGAGAACAACTGGTAATTAACATGCTATAACATGTCAAACTACACTGATATTAACACTGTCAGTTTAACACTATCAGTTTATATAACTTAATAACAAATTGTGAAATTCGAAGCTTACGCATGAAAAACAGTATCGAGTTCCAAAAAATGATCTTCACAACCATATCCAGTGATTTCAAGCTCGGGTCCTAGCCTGATCTTAGCTCCCGCAGCTTTAGCCTCGGCTATAGATTCCTTAATGTGTTTCAAATTACAGTCGAAATCCATAGCCCATTGATTCAAATTACACGTCGCCACTTTCAATAGCCTCATCTTCAATTCTCACTTTCTGTTATCTGCAAATAAATTTTAAACTAATTAAATATCAAAATCAAAAAATTCGAGGATTGAGAATTGATTTTTGTAGAATTTGAAATGCGAGTATTTTACCTTGCTGGTATTTATAGATTTTTCAGCTCAGTTTGCAAAGAAGACCGCAAAGTATGACCAACAGAAAAGAAGGGAAAATAGAAAGTTAGATTGGACTTTACGCACCGTTTGAAGAATTGAAGGTCCAGAGTCTTGGGAGATATTTGAGTTTTTGACACGTCCAACAAGTTGGAGAGGCACACTCAGCACTGTAAATATCAATATTTTCTTGGTTTCAGTGCGTGTTGCAACTTGTCTATGGAGGCAAAAGATTGATAGATTATTCCCCAAAAGGTACAGAGAAAGGGGGAAAAATTGTGACCTGTAATCATTGAAAATGAAATTTGGAAAAAAAGAGGAATAAAGAATTTAATAATGAAAAAAGGTTATTCTAATATTTAAGCGGAGAAGGTTCCAGGGCGTATACGTGTGAAACTGAGTCCGCGAGACATTTCGGTTTTCGATGAAATAAATGGAGCAAGAGACAAGAAATTGGAATCGAGGCAAGGAGCCTTCGAGTCAGGGTTCGGGCAAGACGCCTCCCCTCGGAAGCATTGGGGCCACGACCCCCAGGTTCGATGCGAAACCCAAAATCCTCGGAAAGCATTACCAAATAATCGAGCACGACCAACAAAGGGTCGTGATATCCGTGACCAGTCGAATGTCATGGCACGAATCTCGGCACATATCGACAGAAAATATTTTTCGGAAAATGTTTTCCAATTTTTTCATGTTTGGTTCGCTTAAATGATTTGGAAAATATTTTTATCATTAACTCATTTTCCTCCAATTGGACACCCCGTCACCCCTTGGCCCCCACTCCCGCACAAAAAGAAATTATTTTTTTTGTAATTTTCAATTTTTTTTTTGCACTCCCGCCCCCACCCCCTGCCCCCCACTTCTGCATAATAAAAAGAATTCTTACTTTTTTTGTAATTTTTAAATTTTTATTTTTTTTCATGCACCCCTCTTCCCCCCACCCCCCCCAGAAAAAATATTTTAATATATATATTTTCAAGTTTACTTTTTTCATCTTTCGGTTTACAGGTTCAAAATTTTACAAGTTCCAAAGTTATGAGTTCGGAGGTTTACGTGTTTCGAAGGTTACGGGTTTAGAAATTATAAAGTTTACGGGTTTGAAAGTTTTGCGGTTCAGAAGTTTATGAAATTTGTGGGTTCGGAAGGTTGTTGATTCGAAAGTTTATGGCTTCATGTTTATTGTATCAAAAATATTTATGAATACTCTTGAGAAAATATTTCCTTGATTTGCGTACCAAACACCAAAAATGAATAAGATTACTACTTGTTTTCTGGAAAATATTTTCCTTTACACCAAGCACACCATCTATAGAATTGTATTTAGGGTCCCTACTATATAAAGTGGGATGTGATTATTCATTAGGGACATAGTAATACGCATATCAAGGCAATATACTCTTATTTTCTCTGTTATGTAAAATTCTTGCTTTTGATCATTAAGGTGAGCGCGGGATCGAAGGCATGTGTTTCATTAAAGTTGTTACTGAGTCGGGGATCACTTCCCTTAATTGGTTTGACAATTTATTACGTCACTTATCTATTTAATCTAACGCAATTCATCATTTGTATTGAATTAATTCGTGTATCCTTAAATCACTTATAAATTTAATTGTTATCTATTTTTTAGGGTAAACAGTTTGGCGCCCACCTTGGGACTAAGAATAATAGTGGCAATATAATATAAATTTTCATAACACTCTATTTTACACTTGTTCTTTGAGTTTTAATTTCAGGTCAAAATTAAAAATGTCAAACTCCCAATCTACTCATTTGAACGTGGATGTTGAGTCTGACCACCATGGCAAGAACAACAATGTGGTACCCAGCAACGAGGTGCCCCTTGTTAACCCAACGGAGTCCAATCGCTAATCCGATTGATGTTAACACGCACGTGGCTATCGAAGCAAACTTGCCTACTAACCCCAAAAACAACAATCGTGAGGGAGCCCGGTCGATTTCCTGGAGTACACACGACGACGAAGATGTTGAGATCAATTTGCGCGTGATCTTTGAAATGTTACAGGATCAACATGCAGCCATAGCCGAGTTGCAGAACCAAAGTCACGTCCCCAGCAGGATTGAGCCCGAATCATCTCGGGAATACGCTCGCAGAAATGAACCGGACACAAAAAGGACGGGTGAAGCAGAACCCAGGACCAACCCCGAGATAATAAAGATTCTTGAGGAACTGACCAAACGGGTGGAGTCAGGAGAAAATAAATTTGAAGCCAACGACAAAAAAATGGATACCTATAACTCCAGGGTCGATCAAATCTCAGGATCACCGTCGATACTGAAGGGCCTGGATTCCAAGAAAGTTGTCCAAAAGCCTTTCCCTCTGAGCGTACCTCCAAAGCCTATCCCAAATAAGTTTTGTATGCCCGAAATACCGAAGTATGATGGGAAAACTGTCTAAACCAATATGTGACCTCCCAAACATGCGCCATCAAGGGGAACGACTTAGAAGATGGTGAACTCGAGTCCGTTCTGCTGAAAATGTTATGAGAGACCTTGTCAAAAAGAGCAATGATATGGCATCACAACTTACCCCCTAATTCGATTGACTCATTTGCTGTGCTTGCATATCCTTTGTAAAAGAGCACGTCGGACCATCAGGGTCGAGACCAGGAAGTCAGACCTTTTCAAGGTAAAGCAAATAGGTAACGAGATGCTCAAGGAATTCGTATCGAGGTTTCAAATGGAGTGGATGGATCTGCATTGCAGACGATTGGGCCGTTCAGTCCTTCACCAAAGGACTCAATTCCCAGAGCTCATTCGCTTCACATCAATTGAAGCAACATTTGATAGAATACCCAGCGGTAATTTGGATCGACGTCTATAAAAGGTACCTGATGTTTTAGACTTCAATACTACACAATATTATAAGTTAATTGTGCAGTACCCAATTTTCGAGTGCTGTCTAATAAGAAGAACCAGGTTCTTCTTAGTCTACTACTTACTACTATTTGCGGAATAATTAAGCAGTAATAGTAAAGACACAGATATTTTTACGTGGAAAACACCTGGCTCAAAAGGTGAAAAAATCACGACCTACTCCTCAGTAGGCTTTGCTCAAAACTCTTCACTAAACTCTGAGCTAAAACGGACTTACCAAATAAACTCTTTTGTAATCCTAGGACTAACTCTAATCCTCTTTGTATCAACTAGCCTCTAGCTAATTTCTACAGATTTCAAGCTAACTCTAACTTGAACAATTTGTACCTATTACAATTGCTTATATGAAAGCTGATAAGATACAATATTTAAACTCCTACTACAATCAACTAGACTCAATATACAAACGATGCAATTGTTACTTCTAGTTGAATTGTAGCCTTTGTATTCGCACAACAATTCTGCTTGCAAAACCTCTGGAACTTTTGCTTCAGAACTTGATTCACTTTTGCACTTGTGCGTCACCACTTTCAGCAGTAATACAATGATTATTTATAGAGTCCGTTTGTTGAGTCCTTGATTCAATTCTAATCCACTCTTCCTTGGTAAACGAGTTTGATTGTAACTCAACTTCCTTCCTCTATTTCTGTCCTAGCTGAAAGCAACTTCTATCTACTCTTATCAATTTGCAACATTTTCGTATTAGGAGACATTCTCTTAGTTCTTTGATACTTAGCAATCACTGATATCTCCTAGACTTGTATGATTTGTGATCCAACTGCTTCATTCAGAAGTGTATGTTATGATGGACCTGGTTCAACTGGACGCCTTTTGTCTATCTTCAAAATCCATTCAGTGACATGGGTCAACAAATTCCCCCTTTTTGAAGATGACAAACTTTGTGCATTTATCCTGTATACACATCCAACACTTTGTATTTTTGTGAGCATTAATCATCAAGAACCAGGTTCATTAGGTTATAAATATCACTTCAAAGATTTGAAAATTTTAAACAATAACTGTAGCACTGTAGCACATCTTCCCCCTTTTGGCATCATCGAAAAGTTGCAAAATGATACTTACCAGTAATTAATTCTTACTCATGGCCAATTTAGGCAACTGCAGGTGCAAACATGATTAATCAACACAAGAAACCAATAATGTAAGCTAAATCATAAATAGAGACATTTGTCAAAACACCAAGCTTTCATTTGATTAACATGGATTATCAACACCAAAACAGATTAAATCAAAGACAACCAAAACATGAGTACGACAGAATTAAAAACTGAAACAAACACACTTGACACAGTCCCGAACTGGGCACTTGATAGGATAGGAGGGGGTAGTTCTGGAAATTCCTAAGTTTGGGGTGGTGCAGAAGAGGCAGGATTCTTGGTTTGAAGAAGAGACAGCATTTGGTGTAAGACACCCTCATTTTTCTCCTACTCCTTGGCTAATTCAGCTTTGAGAGCATCACGCTCACCTTCCACCTCAACTAAGCGAGTCTTCAAGCGAAGGATCTCCATATCATTTTGCTCGCTTTCTTGCACCAGAGTACGGACCTTGTTGTTGACTGGTTGCTTCCGAGATGAACCAGGTTCATCTGCCGGGGCACTGACAGTGTAATCACATGACAGCAAAGTGTCCTTCCCAAAGAAATCCTTAGTAGTAGCCATTTCAGCCTTCTTTGTGGGAACTCCAAAATGACCCAGAACTGCAGTAAGGATAAAGCCATAAGGAATCGCATGGGCCTTGGTGCCATTTACCACCCTGTCCAAAAGCAGGATGATCAAAGATGGCCAATTGATCTACTTGCCTCTGTATAGGCACTCCATGAACGTTAGATCCATATAGTTGGCAATGTGCCTGCGTTCTTGTCTTGGCATAAGAAATTTAATAACAAACTCAAAGAACAACTTGTGTTCAGGCTTCATCTCGCTTTTGTACACTGCCCTGGGCTCAGGCTCTTATTCATTGTCACAAAATAATCTGGTGATGGTAAGTGCTGAGGCCATTCCATCCAAGCAAGGCCATCTCTTCCTTGTATAATCGTCATATCCCTCATATGGAATGTCTAGAATGACTCCCAGTTCTTGAGCGTCAAAGGAGACTTCAACTCCCCTGACCAATGATGTAACCCTTCCTCCAATCACAGACGCATTCCCCGTGAATTCCACTACCTCATTTCTGACCAGCCTGCCCTCCAAGCGAAGGACCATGTCCTTCCAGCCTTGAGCTTCCAAAAAATCCACTAAGTACCTCATGCCTGGATCCTCCAAGTCTTTCAGTAACTTTCCCTTCAAAATATGTCGCTTGCCAAACATGGCAACTTTGTCAATCGACACTTCTCCAACCTCCTTCTCATCATCTCCACTCCAATCAGGATCATTATCTTGCTCAACAATTTGAACTTTCTTCTTTGACTTTACTTTAGACCGTGTCCTCGTAGATGTACCCACGGTGGTAGCAGAAATAGGTGTTGACTTCTTTGAAGAAGTCTTGGTCAATTTTTCCTTGGGTTTCTTGACCACCACTGGAGTAACCTCTTCATCTTGTTGGACCAGGTGCAACACCTCATCAACAGCAATAGCCTCAACAAGCTCCCCTACTTTCGCTTTCCCTTTCTCAACTCTCTTTCTTTTGTTCTCTTGCAGAGCTTTTTCCAGCTTCTCCTCTTCTTCACGAACAATATTTCTCGTAGCTCGTACCCTTGGAACAGGTACACCAATAGACTCATCAGTTTTCCTTTTCTTTGAGGCCTTAGACTTGATGGACTTGGGAGTCCTTCTCTTCTTGGGGTTGTATTAGTCCCCCAGTTTCTTAAGTCTCTTAGCCAAGGTTTCTTCCCCAAAAGAAACACGATCATCTATCTCCTTCATTAGTTGTTCTAATCCAGCAACAGCTTCCTCAACTTTATTAGTTCCCCCTATCACTACGACATCATCTTCAAGATTCTGAGGAATAGGGCCACAAATACCAAGTATGGAATCATCCTTCCCATATCCCCTCACACCTGCATCTCCCTCATTCTCAAGAATTTTCCCAGTTTTTCTTGGCCTACTTGTAACTTCCACATCCACCACAGACCCAACCAGCACAAATCTATTTTCAGAATTTAACATAGAGGTAACTTCAGTATTACCTTTCTCAGCACTTAACGAACCAGATGCATCTTCCTCATGTGTTGATTTAAATGATTCACTGGACGAATCATGTTTGGGTTCTTCTTCAGCCTGTAATAAATCTTCCAAGAACTTTGCTCGTGACCCTGAAGCCACAGATTTTCGTACAAGAACCTTGACACGACGGGGTTTTGGGGCTGGGATAGGGTTTGGTGTAGGTTTAAGAGCATCATGGTATTCAGGGGTTTCAGGTGTCTCAGAGGATTCAGAACTGTATACCGTGGAGAATCAGACTCATATACTCCTTCATCGTAGTCACGATTTTGAGAATCAGATGAAGCAGACGACATTTTTAATTTTTGAGAGAAAAAGAAGAGAGGGCAAAAGACAGTGGAGATTTGAGTGTTGAATGACTTGAACAGGGTTCGTCTATTGCTTTAGTTACTATGGGTAATGATGGCCTATTTATAACTTGTGGATGGGGTGATTATAACAGACGAGTATTAACACAAGTAGGATACTAATCGATTAAGGACTGTCAGTGATTTGACATTGATTAGACGGTTTCTTTCCCCCTAGAACTAGGCTAATTTAATGTGACGAAACTTCTTGAAACTGGTTCATTATTTCGGTAAGTACGAGAATTTGAACTGAACCAAAAATGGATAGAGTCCTACTCATGTATGACTGTACTTGAATTAATACATGTATGGATATGAAAATGTACCTTGTCAGTCATGTAAACCAGCATGGATGAACCAGTTTCATCTTGTTAAAAATCTTTATTTTGCCTCAATTCACAAATAGAGAAACATCATTAGCAACTAGGGAATCATATTAATACATGGCAGAAGATTATGACAACAAAGAGATAGAGCTTAGCAATGATTAATCTGATTAAGTACCTAATTAAAATTTCTAGCCATAAAACTTCCTCCTCTCCCTTTTTTTCAATAGGTGATCTTAATCATCCCTAATTCAAGCATGTTTCTCTCATAATGCTCCCTACTCAATGCTTTGGTAAATATATCAGCAATTTGATGATCAGTGGCACATAATTCAATTGAGATCATCCCCTTCTCATAATTATCCCTCAGGAAATGGTGCCTAACATCTATGTGCTTAGTTCTCTTGTGATGAACCGGGTTCTTAGTCATACTAATTGCATTAGTGTTATCACAGAAAATAGGAATGCATCCCACATCTATACCAAAGTCCAGGAGTTGTTGCTTAATCTATAGCAACTGAGCATAGCAAGAGGCTGCAGCCACATATTCAGCCTCAACAGTAGACAAGGCTACTGAATTTTGTTTCT